>WNWK01003264.1:0-173616 GCA_009830355.1 Cherax destructor
AATTTCGGACAATTTCACGGAGAATTTCGGGACAATTTCAAGGAGAATTTTGGGATAATTTCAAGGGGAATTTCGGGACAATTTCAAGGAGAATTTAAGGACAATTTCCAGGAGAATTTCCGGAGAATTTCAAGGAGAATTTCCGGACAATTTCAAGGAGAATTTCTGGTCAATTTCAAGGAGAATTTCGGGACAATTTCAAGGAGAATATCGGGACAATTTCAAGAATTTCGGGACAATTTCAAGGAGAATTTCGGAACAATTTAAAGGAGAATTTTGGGACAATTTGAAGGAGAATTTCAGGACAATTTCAAGGAGAATTTCGGGACAATTTCAAGGAGAATTGAATTTTGGGACAATTTCATGGAGAATTGGATTTTTGGACAATTTCAAAGAGAATTGAATTTTTGGACAATTGCAAGGAGAATTGAATTTCGGGACAATTTCATGGAGAATTGAATTTCGGAACAATTTCAAGGAGAATTGAATTTCGGGACAATCATTAGCTACTAGGCAAAGGGAAGAAGAGGAGGGAAGGAAAGTACAGAAAAAAATATAAATGTGAGGAAGAAAGAGAGAGAGAGAGAGAGAGAGGGGAGATTGAGAAATTCACTATTTCTTCTATTTTTTTATTGACGTCTGTATTTCAGCAGGATCAAGCAGCGGATCAAAACACACAAAATAAGTTCAACAATTATAGGGACATTGTCCAAACGTTCCATTTCATCACAGCAAGCATGCGTGAGCGTGTTAGATAGGAGCAAATGGAGACAAATGGTTTTTAAAACTTGACGTGCTATTGGAGTGTGAGCAAGGCAACATTTATGAAGGGATTCAGGGAAACCGGCAGGCCAGACTTGAGTCCTGGAGATGGAAAGTATAGTGCTTGCACTACCGGTTTTGCTGAATCCCTTCATAAATGTTATCTTGCCTACACTCCAACAGCACGTCAAGTCCTAAAAACCATTTGTCTCCATTCGCTCCAATCTCACACGCTCATACATGCTTGCTGGAAGTCAAAACCTCTCTCACACAAAGCCTTTTTTTCCACCTCCAACCTTTCCTAGGCCGACCCCAACCCCGCCTTCACTCCACTACAGATTTATACTCTCTCAAAGTCATTCTATTTTATTCCATCCTCTCTATATGTTCGAATCACCTCAACAACCTCTCCTCAGCCCTCTGGATATCCACATTCATTATATATATATATATATATATATATATATATATATATATATATATATATATATATATATATATATATATATTATATATATATATCATAATGCCATTTAAGATGGCCGGTTTTAATAAGTTTGTCCAAAATGGTTATTTCTAAAAATGGCCGCTACACGCTATTTGGTCAACCAAAAGCTGTTAGTGTTTTTACATATTTTAGTAATGCTTATCTAACATATTGCGTCAAAAAATATTTTCCAGTTAGCCACTTTTCCGCTTGACTTCCCTGCATCGCCCAAAATAATGGAAATGAGCCACAATGAGCATATATGTTTTTTGTGTCCTGCTGACCTCTGACTCTGGTATGATTCCAGAGTGAAAGTTATGAATAAAATTGTAATATCTCAAACATATCGCATAACGGGTGGACCTTCAATTCTGTTTACAAAATTTTCTAACCTGTTTTAAAAATATTAAATTATGATGATGATGATAATAATAATAATAATAATAATAATAATAATAATAATAATAATAATAATATTAATAATAATATTGTAATAATAATATTATTATTATCAAATTAATAATAACAATAACAATAATATTTAATAATATTAATAATAATTATATATATTATAATAAATTATTAATATATTCTTAAAAATATTAATATAATTCTTAAATAATAATAATAATAATAATAAAAATTTAAATAATAATAATAATAATAATAATAATAAATAATAATAATAATAATAATAATAATAACAATAATAATAACAATAATAATAATAATAATAATAATAATAATAACAATAATAATCAATAATAAAATAATAATAATAATAATAATAATAATAATAATAATAATAATAATAATAATAATATGCAACTAATATAGGATTAGTTGACATTACTGGAATACTTTACTGGTTATGCAGAGTATTCCAAGCAAACTTAGAATTAACTTGTAACATCCTCAAGCTTATATAATTAAGTTGGTTTGCATGAATGCTGATGTTTATAAACTTTGACATTATTTCTTTGATTTACGATTCTTACATTTTTTTTTTAATTTTTAAGACAATTTGTTATTGTGTTTTTAGTGGTTCTCACAAAGGTTGAACTAAATTCTTGATAGTGAGAACAACATGAGTGATAATGTGATAAGGATTATGAGGGTTGTTTAGATCAATCAGACTGTGACGTAATTGGTCTATGCAGAATTTAGAAAGAAACAAAAAGGCGGTTTTTAACTATTTTTTAAGCGGTTAATATATTAGGAACTTTGTCTTTTTTGGAAGGGAGTTCCAAATTTTAGTTTTTTTTATGCTCGTTTAATTCTTAAATAGAGACGAGCATGTGGAGTGCCACAGGTACTTTTTTCTAAATTGTGTCTGTGTGTTGTGTTGCAGCTCTCCAGGAAGTGTAGGAGTGCTGGGTTAAAGTTAATATAATAATATAATATCTTTATTTACTACAAGTACATGTACAAGGTATACAGACCATAGCTGACATCAATGACATACTACTATATAGAAAGCCCCTTGTTATGCTGAGCATTTCCCGCAAATTAGGTCATTGTCCCAGGATGCGACCCACACCAGTCCACTAACACCCAGGTACCCATTATTACTGATGGGTGAACATTGGACAGCAGGTGTTTTAAGGAAACACGTCCTAATGTTTTCCAGCCGTACAGGAGATTCGATCTCCGGACCTCAGTGTGTGAGCTGAGTGCGCTAGTGATCGAGCTACGGGACACTAAGTATTAAGTGTCGTATAGAGAATATATAGAATTCACAAGAGTAGGTGTGAATGTTTTGTAAGGTGTTTGTGTGTGTACTCACCTAATTGTACTCACCTAATTGTGGTTGCAGGGGTCGAGACTCAGCTCCTGTCCCCGCCTCTTCGCTGTCCGCTACTGGGTCTCTGCTCTCCCTGCTCCATGAGCTTTATCATACCTTGTCTTAAAACTATGTATGGTTCCCGCCTCCACTATATCGTTCGCTAGACTATTCCACTTCCTAACTACTCTATGGCTGAAGAAGTGCTTCCTAACATCCCTTTGACTCATCTGAGTCTTCAGCTTCCAGTTGTGTCCCCTTGTTTCTGTATTCCCTCTCTGGAACATCCTGTCACTATCTACCTTGTCGATTCCCTGCAGTATTTTGTATGTCGTTATCATGTCTCCTCTAACCCTTCTGTCCTCCAGTGTTGTTAGTCCTATTTCCCTCAACCTTTCTTCATATGGCATTCCCCTGAGCTGTGGAACTAGCCTTGTTGCAAACCTTTGCACTTTCTCTAATTTCTTGACGTGCTTGACCAGGTGTGGGTTCCAGACTGGTGCTGCATACTCTAGTATGGGCCTGACGTACACGGTGTACAGTGTCTTGAACGATTCCTTGTTAAGGTAACGGAACGCTAATCTTAGGTTTGCCAGTCGCCCATATGCTGCCGCGGTTATCTGGTTGATGTGTGTTTCCGGAGACGTGCTTGGCGTTATACTCACCCCAAGATCTTTCTCCTTTGATGAGGTTTGTAGGCTTTGTCCACCTAGCCTGTACTCTGTCAGCGGTCTTCTTTGCCCTTCTCCGATCTTCATGACTTTGCATTTGGTGGGGTTAAAATCGAGAAGCCAGTTGCTAGACCAGATGTCAAGCTTGTCCAGGTCTCTTTGAAGTCCTGCTTGGTCTTCATCCGATGTGATTTTCCTCATTAATTTCACATCATCTGCGAACAGAGACACTTCTGAGTCTATCCCGTCCGTCATGTCATTCACATATACCAAGAATAGCACTGGTCCTAGGACTGACCCCTGCGGTACACCGCTCGTCACCGGCGCCCACTGTGATACCTCATCACGCACCATGACCCGTTGTTGCCTCCCTGTGAGGTATTCCCTGATCCATTCCAGTGCCCTTCCTGTTATACACGCTTGGTCTTCCAACTTCTTTACTAATCTCATATGAGGAACTGTGTCGAAGGCTTCCGAAGGCCTTCCTTGTCGAAGGCTGCAGGGGTCGATACTTAGCTCCTGGCCCCATCTCTTCGCTGACCGCTACTAGGTCCTCTCTCTCCCTGCTCCATGAGCTTCATCATACCTCGTCTTAAAGCTATGTATGGTTCCTGCCTCTACTACATCACTTGCTAGACTATTCCACTTCCTGACAACTCTATGACTGAAGAAATACTTCCTAACATCCCTTTGACTCGTCTGAGTCTTCAACTTTCAATTGTGACCCCTTGTTTCTGTGTCCCATCTCTGGAACATCCTGTCTCTATCCACCTTGTCTATTCCATGCAGTATTTTGTATGTCGTTACCATGTCTCCCCTAACCCTCCTGTCCTCCAGTGTCGTCAGGCCGATTTCCCTTAACCTTTCTTCATAGGACATTCCCCTTTGATCCGGAACTATCCTTGTTGCAAACCTTTGCACTTTCTCTAATTTCTTGACGTGCTTGACCAGGTGTGGGTTCCAAACTGATGCTGCATACTCTAGTATGGGCCTGACGTACACGGTGTACAGTGTCTTGAACGATTCCTTACTAAGGTATCGGCACGCTATTCTCAGGTTTGCCAGGCGCTCATACGCTGCACCAGTTATGTGTGTGTGTGTGTGCGCGCGCGCGTGTGTGTGTGTGTGTGTGTGTGCGCGCGCGTGTGTGTGTGTGTGGATCCTGAAACCTAAATGAGGGATTATTCTAAGAGTTGATTTCTGTTGGGCCTCAATTGGTTGTAGAAGCTGTTGTGGGTATTTGAGTAAATTTGTTGGTGGTCATACTGGTAGAAATCTTCACAGACTCGACGTTGACTGTTTTGTTCAGGACTACACGATCATGATTAGATATGACGAACGTTGTGTCAGGGATGGTTTAAGTTCCTGGGAGGTCATTTATATAGATGAGAAATAATAGTGGACCAAAGACGCTGCCCTTTGGCACCATAATGTTGATAGTCAGGGGTAGATGAGGTAGTGCCACTGATAGACACATGCTGCCATCTATCAGTACGGTTAACACTTTATGAAAGTAAGAGTACGACCTCTCATACTGTAATAATTTAGACTCAGCAGCAAGTTTGCTGTGTCAAAAGCTTTAACTAGATATTTAAAGAGGCCCATTGGATATTCTTTATCCAACAGGCCTCGTTATCACTTTCTCTTCTCCTGAAGTTAAATTGGCAAGGGATAAGAATATTTAGTTTATTAATAAATGCACTTATTCTTTTATAAATTATATTTTGAAAGGTATTTCATTACAAAAGCAAATTAGAGATCAGTTAGTTATTGATAATATCAGCTGGGTCTCCAGCTTTATGGGGTGAGAATATCAGCTGGGTCTCCAGCTTTATGGAGTGAGAATATCAGCTGGGTCTCCAGCTTTATGGGGTGAGAATATCAGCTTGGTCTCCAGCTTTATGGGGTGAGAATATCAGCTGGGTCTCCAGCTTTATGGAGTGAGAATATCAGCTGGGTCTCCAGCTTATGGTGAAAATAGAAATATGCTGGGTCTCCAGCTTTATGGGTAGAATATCAGCTTGGTCTCCAGCTTTATGGGTGAGAATATCAGCTGGGTCTCCAGCATTAATCAGGGAATTGAAAATATAGCTGGGTCTCCAGATTTATGGGTGAGAATATCAGCTATGGTGATGAATATCAGCTTGTTAGTTTATGGGGTGAGAATATCAGCTTGGTTTCCAGCTTTATGGGGTGGGATAACTCAGGCAAACATAAATATATTTGTAAAAAGTTTGGTTGTCAAGTGAGTTGTTGGAGTTGCAATGACAGGAGGTGATGGCACATGAACAGCTCTGTTATGTATTAATGATGTAACACTCGCTCTGTTACCTGCACAACTTGTAGTTCTCTGTACACTCTCCAGGTCAGCAATGTGCCTTGTGCCAGAACCTACAGAGAACAAGCGATTTGAAGAGAATATCATGTGCTTGGTGACCCTAGTTTTGAAGGTTCTCATTATCCATCCTATCATTTTTCTCGCAGATGAGGTAGATACATTGTTGTGGTCTTTGAAGGTGAGATATACTTACATTATCACTCCCAGGTCCTTCATATTAGTTTTTAGCTCTGTTTTGTGGTTAGAATTTGTTGTATACCCTGATACAGTTTTAATTTCCACAAGTTTTCCATATTTATGCAGAGAATTTCGGGCAAATTAGGTTACATTTGTCCCCAGGATGCGACCAACACCAGTCAGCTAACACCCAAGTACCTACTTACTGCTAGGTAAACAGGGACAGTAGGTGTTCTAAGGAAAAACTCCATAACGTTTCCACCAATACCGGGGATTTAACCGCGGACCTCTGTGTTTGAACTGAGTGCACAGGTTCCTGCTCTGTTGTGAGATTATATTTGTCAATATCGCTCGGTCGCGAATTGTTAAGCTTGTGTGTATATGTAAGCTTATGTATATTACTGCATTAGATTTTTATGATAACTCAGCACTATTCTTTATTTTTCATGTATTGAAGTAGAGGGGGCTGAGCTTGTGAGATACAGGGATGCCTTTCTCGCACACTTCAGCTAATATAAACTTCGTCAAAACTTTCAGTTGTAGATAGAGGATGCGTCTTCAGATCGGCTTCAAATTATTATTATCATTATTATTATTCAACGCTGTAATTTCGTTTTGGTATTTTCTTGTCTACTTCATATACTCAATAAAAGTTTATTCTAATTAGAGACAGTTCAATACACAAATAACAATCACATAGAAGAGAGGAGCTTACGACGACGTTTCGGTCCGTCTTGGACCATTTACAAAGTCCACTGACACAAAGGTGAGGAAGTCAGTGTATATAGGAGAGGGCACAGGGACAGGAAAAGAGAGAAAGAAAGAAGGAAGTGGAGAACTGGTGGTAGAGGTAATGATGGTAGTGTAAGTAGCAGTAGATAACAATTGAAATTGACCTTGGTGTGAATGGGTATTATTTGACATAGTGTAAAATATGTGTATTAATATTCACTTAATTTTAGTCGCCTTGAATATTAAATGAATATACTTTTTTGTGAATGGCTACAATAGTTATAATAGCTGATGTGTCTCACTAACAAGACACTGCAGTTAATCTATTTATATTACGTAGCTGCAAATTTGTCTTTTTAATAAATTAGTTGTAATCGTTAAAATCCGGACGATGAATATAGAATGCTTCTTCCGATCAACTTCAATTTCCAGATCTGTTGTGTTTTCGACAGATTTAATACGAGTCTGATAACTTCATAACACAACTTCTGAGAGGCTTCAAACTTAATGTGTTGGAATATTTAAAAATATGTGGGCGGCTCTCTGAGGTATTTTTAGTTTGCCTCTTCAGTTTGGCTTCAAAACTGGTATTTCTTAGTCGAAAAATTGACTTAACATTGGACTGTGTTAGACATGATAGTCCAGAAAAGTCTTTGAGTCATCGGGGAATGTATATAGTGGAGTCCCTTCATCTCCACCAGATCTGTTTGTGACTTGATAAAGCCCACTAAGTGGGCGAAACGTGGTCAATAAAGGATCACATTATACTACATTTGTGTCTATTTTTCTATCGTATCGGAATTTTATGCCATTTATCTCCACCCAGGTACATACTTAAAGCCATAAATGAAATAATTCTTTTCTTATGCAAAATCCAGGGCAAAAACAGCATCCACTATTTTATCCCTGCTCAGACGAGATGGGACTTACACAGATGACACCAAAGAAATGAGTGAGATACTGAAGTTCCAATATAACTCGGCGTTCAGTGAGCCTTTAACCAAACTAAGAGTCGATAATCAAAATGAACATTTTATGACCGAGACTCAAATTTGGTTGTTTCAAAATTCTCATATATCATAACACCACAAGACTTTGAGAAAGCAATAAAGGACATGCCCATGCACTCTGCCCCAGGCCTAGACTAGTGGAACTCCGTGTTCATCAAGAACTGCAAGAAGCCCCTGTTACGTGCCTTTAGCAGTCTATGGAGAGGGAGCATGGACACAGGGGTCATCCCACACTCACTAAATTAGTATACACAAACTGCGAAAAACTTCGACAAATGCGATCATGTTGTAATAACACACAAAATACGTGATAAAGGATTAACAGAAAAAGTTGGTCGAAGGATCTATAACAGTCTGATATAGACAGAGATGTAAGCCACAGCACCGTGTCTTCCTTTGCCGATGATTCCCGAATTTGAATGACGGTGTCATCCATCGATGACACCGCAGGTCTCCAAGCGGACATCAATTAAATCTTTAAATGGGCCGAAAGAAACAAGATGAGGTTCAATGAAGACAAATTTCAATTACTCCGATATGGAAAACTAGAGGAAATTAAAACCGAATCGGAGTATGAAACAAATTCCAACCACAGAATAGAGCGAAAAACTAATGTGAAGGACCTGGGAGTGATAATGTCAGAGGATCTCACTTTCAAAGATCACAACAATGTATTTACCATAGCTGATAGGAAAATGATAGGATGGATAATGAGAACCTTTAAAACTAGGGATGCCAAGCCCATGGTGATTCTCTTCAAATCGCTAGTTCTCTCTAGGCTGGAATATTGCTGCACACTGACGGCCCCTTTCCAGGCGGGTGAAATTGCAGACCTGGAAAATGTAGAGAACTTTCAAGACACATATGAGCACGATAAAAAAAACAGATTACTGGGAACGGTTGAAGTCCCTTGATAAGTACGTACTTCTTGGAATGCAAGCGAGAAAGGTACATGATAATAAACACTTCGAAAATCCTAGAGGGACTAGTCCCATGTCTGCACACGAAAATCACTCCCTACGGAAACAAAAGATTCGACAGGCAATAAAACATATCCCAAGTGAAAAGCAGGGGCTAAGAAAAAACACAGTAAGTGTCAGGGGCCCAAGACTGCTCAACTGCCTCCCAGCATACATAAGGGGGATTACCAATAGACCCCTGGCTGTCTTCAAGAAAGCTCTGGACAGGCACCTAAAGTTAGAACCAGATCAGCCGGGCTGCGGTTCGTACGTCGGCTTGCGTGCAGCCAGCAGTAACAGCCTGGTTGATCAGACCCTGATCCACCGCGAGGCCTGGTCACAGACCGGCCCGCGGGGGCGTTGACCACCGAAACCTTCTCCAGATATGCTCACGTAGGTGAACAGAATCATCACGTGAAAGAAACACGCCCAACTTTTCACCCGTGCCCGAGATTGATCCCTGGCACGTGATTTGGAAAACTGTGCGACTATTTGAAATTTCGGTAATGTGACAAAAGCTTTAAGATGTTGTGTAAGATATCATTTTACACTGAGGTCTCGAAAAGCTTCCTAGAACGAATTCTGATATTTATATTTTCTTATGAGCACAGATTTCTTGATAAGTGTTCACTGAGAGCAACAGTACATGTACACTAGGTATGTGTCTCACTGTATGTACACTAGGAGGGGTATGTGTCTCACTGTATGTACACTAGGAGGGGTATGTGTCTCACTGTATGTACACTAGGAGGGGTATGTGTCTCACTGTATGTACACTAGGAGGGGTATGTGTCTCACTGTATGTACATAGGAGGGTATGTGTCTCACTGTATGTACACTAGGAGGTATGTATATCACTGTATGTACACTAGAGGGTATGTGTCTCACTGTTGTACACTAGAGGTATGTATATCACTGTATGTACACTAGGAGGGGTATGTGTCTCACTGTATGTACACTAGGAGGGGTATGTGTCTCACTGTATGTACACTAGAGGTATGTGTCTCACTGTATGTACACTTTAATCCAATAGGCTCATATTTGAATTAAAGTATTTTCTATTGATGGTAAACAAGTGACACTCTGCCTTAATGACTCTCGAGTGTCGCAATTAAAACCCAACCATACCACCGATATTCCTCTATTGTCCACGAGAGGCTGTTGGGGCGGCTCTGCTCTTATGGTGTCCATCATTTAGCTAAAACTGAGAAGTAAACATTGGCCATCGTTGAGGCACTGAGCCATGCTTACCTACAACTGCCGGATTGAAGAACCACTTTAGCTAACTATCCCATTGTTGCCTTCGACGACAGTACGCAAAGCTTCGAAAATAAATGAAAAATAAAAGCTTGTTTCTGTTTAAAAATAAATATATATGTGCAGTGGAACTCAATAGAACAAAAAATTATTGCACGTTATAGATAGCATTATCTCGTCAGCAGATTCTAACACTTAACCTGCATTTTTAATGTTAAATCCTAACTCTGTCCTTAGAGAAAGTTACATTTTACGAAAAGTAAAGAAAATAAGCGATGTATTTTGAAATTTCTAAATAAATTTGTGTAGAAATATAAGACATCGATACACACTCAAGCAAGATATATTTTTTTATTAACACATAGGTCTTTTCCCACCGAGACAAGGTGAAAAAGAAAAAAACTATATCATATCTCCACCCCTCCTTCAGAGTGCAGGCACTGTACTTCCCAACTCCAGGACTCAAGTCCAGCTAACCGGTCTCCCTGAATCCCTTCATAAATGTTACTATATGATGGGTCCAGGAGGTGTAGGTCGGACAACGTGGACACACCTCTCATCTACGGTAGCCAAGCAAACAAGTCCTGGGAAGGTCACTAGAATGGTTACATACGTTTGACTCATTACTTAACTGAGATATAATCTCACCTATACTTGTGGAGAAATTCCTGGTAACATAAGTAAAGAAAATCTAACAATGCAGATCAGACAGTTAAGTGAACTGTTTTACGAAATGCGTAAAATTTCCAACTTCAGAACATATTTGTAACATTGTCTCTCAAAGAATCTACCTTTCTTTTAAGAAGGATTTTGAGTATTATGTAACTAATGAAAAGTCTTCAGGATCTGGCACTGGTCACAGACCGGGCCGCAGGGGCGTTGACCCCTGGAATTCTCTCCAGGTAAACTCCAGGTCTTCAAATGGGTCTAAGAATAATACCAGTTGTCTGTCAGATCCATAAATGTTAGGAAAATGGACACAAATGCAACTAATGGGACATTTTATTGTGGCAGCGTTTCGCTCTCCAGGAGCTTTGTCGAGCTGTTACGCTCCTGGAGAGCGAAACGTTGCCACAATAAAATGACACATTAGTTGCGCCTGTATCCATTTAGGTAACATTGTGTCGGTAACTCTACCAGATCCGTCAAGGATTCCAAGAACGATTTCCTCTATTATCCACAAAGCCTTTTGGGTTTCCTCCTCTCTTGTGGCGTCCGCCGTTAAGACAAGACTGAGAGGAAGGTGTTTGCTAACTTTTACATGCGGTAATACTCCACTTTGAGCCAGCCACTTAATAAACTGCTGGAGTAAATAGCCACTTTAGGTAAATGGCCCGCGGTCGCCTTCAAGAGCAGTACGTAGCGCTACCTAACGTTGTCGCGCATGGAAAATAAATGAAAAAAGGCTAATTTCTCTTTATTATTAAATTCATAAGTGCAATGTAGCTTATTACCAGAGAAATTTGAATGAATTTGAGACAAATACAGAAATAAAGTCTTGTCAGGCAGAATGAAATACAAATAAACTGGATTTTTCATTTAATTCTCAAGATTACCTTTACACGATGTTCCATTTTGTGAAAATCAAAGAGAAAAAATATTTAGAAATTTAAATACAGTTTTGTGAAAAATATAACATCAATCCACTCACTAAAGCTAACGAGTCAGTATTTCAGTGTTACTAAGACAGTCGAATGAGTATTAACAGTGATTATTTGACTGTTATTTTCTAGCGCTCGGTGGGGTCCTGTTTACTGTATTCACTTCAAACTTTATATCGTCTTTTTTTATATTCCATTTACAGGCATTATTGTGTGTCATTATTAGTTTATTTTCATTGGTAAACAATGATCTAACCTTGCCTAACCTAACCTAGCCTAACCTAACTTAGCATAACAAAACCTAACTTAATTAAAACTAACTTAATATAACCTAACCAAACTTATCCTAACCTTACTAAACCTAACCCAACCTATCATAACATAACTTAGCCTAACCTAAAATAATCTAACCTAATCAAGGCTAACCTAACCAAAGCTAACATAACTTAACATAACTACACCTAACCATAGCTAAACTAACCTAAACTCATCTAATCTAACCTAACTAAGCTAAGTTAACCTATACTCATATGACCTAAACTCTTAAAACCTAAGTAACCTTGAGAAAATAATAGCTAGAAGAGGGTAAACTACAAACTCTAATCACACAATAGAGCGAAAAAGTGGGAGTGTTAATGTGAGATGTCATCTTCAAGGATCACAACAGTGCCACAACAGTGCCACAACAGTGCCACAAGCACTGATGGGAGTTAAGTCGGGGAAACCGCTGGGAATGTTGCTAGGATGTATGAAAGACGATCTGCCTCAGCTGGCAAGAGTGATGCTGGGAGGACTGTCAAGAGGGATGCTGGGAGGACTGTCAAGAGTGATGCTGGGAGGACTGTCAAGAGTGATGCTAGGAGGGCTGTCAAGAGTGATGCTGGGAGGACTGTCAAGAGTGATGCTGGGAGGACTGTCAAGAGTGATGCTGGGAGGACTGTCAAGAGTGATGCTGGGAGGACTGTCAAGAGTGATGCTAGGAGGGCTGTCAAGAGTGATGCTGGGAGGACTGTCAAGAGTGATATAGGGAGACTGTCAAGAGTGATGCTGATGCTGGGAGGGGTACCAAGAGTGATGCTGGGAAGGCTGTCAATAGTGATGCTGAGAGGACTGTCAAGAGTGATGCTGGTAGGGCTGTCAAGAGTGATACTGAGAGGGCTATCAAGAGTGATGTTGGGAGGGCTGTCAAGAGTGATGCTGGGAGGACTGTCAAGAGTGATACTGGGAGGGCTGTCAAGAGTGATACTGGGAGGGCTATCAAGAGTGATGCTGGTAGGGCTGTCAAGAGTGATACTGGGAGACTGTCAAGAGTGATGCTGAAGCTGGGAGGGCTATCAAGAGTGATGCTGGGAGAGCTGTCAAGAGTGATGCTGTGAGGGCTGTCCAGAGTGATGCTGGGAGGGCTGTCAAGAGTGATGCTCAGAGGGCTGTCAAGAGTTATGCTGGCAGGGCTGTCAAGAGTGATGCTCAGAGAGCTGTCAAGAGTGATGCTGGCAGGGCTGTCAAGAGTGATGCTGGGAGGACTGTCAAGAGTGATACTGGGAGGGCTGTCAAGAGTGATACTGGGAGGGCTATCAAGAGTGATGCTGGTAGGGCTGTCAAGAGTGATACTGGGAGACTGTCAAGAGTGATGCTGAAGCTGGGAGGGCTATCAAGAGTGATGCTGGGAGAGCTGTCAAGAGTGATGCTGTGAGGGCTGTCCAGAGTGATGCTGGGAGGGCTGTCAAGAGTGATGCTAGCAGTGCTGTCAAGAGTGATGCTCAGAGGGCTGTCAAGAGTTATGCTAGCAGGGCTGTCAAGAGTGATGCTCAGAGAGCTGTCAAGAGTGATGCTGGCAGGGCTGTCAAGAGTGATGCTGGCAGGGCTGTCAAGAGTGATGCTGGCAGGGCTATCAAGAGTGATGCTGGCAGGGCTGTCAAGAGTGATGCTGGCAGGGCTGTCAAGAGTGATGCTGGCAGGGCTGTCAAGAGTAATGCTAGCAGGGCTGTCAAGAGTGATGCTGGCAGAGCTGTCAAGAGTGATGCTGGCAGGGCTGTCAAGAGTGATGCTGGCAGGGCTGTCAAGAGTGATGCTGGCAGGGCTGTCAAGAGGGATGCTGGCAGGGCTGTCAAGAGTGATGCTGGCAGGGCTGTCAAGAGTGATGCTGGCAGGGCTGTCAAGAGTGATGCTGGCAGGGCTGTCAAGAGTGATGCTGGCAGGGCTGTCAAGAGTGATGCTAGCAGGGCTGTCAAGAGTGATGCTGGCAGGGCTGTCAAGAGTGATGCTGGCAGGGCTGTCAAGAGTGATGCTGGCAGGGCTGTCAAGAGTGATGCTGGCAGGGCTGTCAAGAGTGATGCTGGCAGGGCTGTCAAGAGTGATGCTGGCAGGGCTGTCAAGAGTGATGCTGGCAGGGCTGTCAAGAGTGATGCTAGCAGGGCTGTCAAGAGTGATGCTGGCAGGGCTGTCAAGAGTGATGCTGGCAGGGCTGTCAAGAGTGATGCTGGCAGGGCTGTCAAGAGTGATGCTGGCAGGGCTGTCAAGAGTGATGCTGGCAGGGCTGTCAAGAGTGATGCTGGAAGGGCTGTCAAGAGTGATGCTGGAAGGGCTGTCAAGAGTGATGCTGGAAGGGCTGTCAAGAGTGATGCTGGAAGGGCTGTTTGTAATCTTGTCATAACGATCACGAGTCATAATACCTTTATTTCTTCAATACATGTGCAAGGTATACTGGTCTGGCTTTCATCAATGACATACTACTATATACATACTACTATATACATACTACTATATACATACTACTATATACATACTACTATATACATACTACTATATACATACTACTATATACATACTACTACATAGAATGAGACTTTTTATGCAGAGCATTTTCGGCAAATTATGTCAATTTTGTCCCAGGATGCGACCCACATCAGTTGACTAACACCAAGGTACCCATTTTACTGATGGCTGAACATGGACAGCAGGTGTCGTAAGGAAACACGTCCTAATGTTTTCCAGCCATACAGGGAGCGACCCCCGGTCCTCAGTGTGTGTGAGCTAAGTGCACCGACATCATAACTTACTCCTAGAGAATCCTAGAAGAAATGGCCCCAGATCTGCACACAAAAATCACTCCCTACGTAAGGAATATACTCGGCAATGGTGCAAAATACCCAATTTAAAAAGCAAGCTATTAATATACTTGGAGACAACACAGTTAGAGTAAGAGACCCAAGACTATTCACCAACCTCACATTATACATTACAGGATTGCCAAAGAACCCCATGCTGCCTTCAAGAAGGAACGAGATAAATTAATGTCAGTTCCTGATCAGCTGGACTGTGGTTCATAAGTTCGACTGCAGGCAGCCAGCAGTAACATCCTGGTTAGTAAGGCCTTGATCCAGCGGGAAGCCTGGTCAAGGACCGGGCTGCAGGGGCGCTGACTCAATGAAGTATCCATCACTTGTCCTTCAGGAGAAGAGCAACCAACATTGAAACCTGTAGGACACTGAATGCCTTTGACTCACTGCAACACCAAGAACTGTTTGTAGTGCTCACTGAATCCATAACTCAAAACAATGGAATGAAACTGCGAGGCAGAAGTTGCAACACCAATGTTTTGTGCAAACAGAATTGTAACAAACTGAAATAAAGGTGTAAAGAGGAAGGCATTAAAGTCATCCAGTTACCAGCTGGGTAAGTACTTTACACGTACCAGCTGGGCAAGTACTTTACAAGTACAGGATTCCAGTAGTTACTACCCTGGGATAATCTGAAGCAACTGTATCAGAAAGATAACTTGACAATGAGGTGGTCAAGTTAAGAGATTAGCGGTAGTAGTTGTTAGTTGTGTTTGTCATAGCAGTACTGGTGTTAACTAGTACCACTGGTGTTTATAACTCCGTGAGTAGCAGAAGAGTAACACCAATATTTAACATAGAAACAATGTTAATAAAGTCTGGGTAGGTGTAATCCATGTCTCCCATCTGTCTTCATCTCTTGTAAATTCCGAGGAAATTTTCCAGTGTGAGACAGAATATTTCTTCCGTATGTTTTTCATGCTGGCATTAGTCGGAGGAAGTGGAAGGTGGGGAGTGAACCTTCTGATTTTCTGTCCTTGAATCCTACACCTAGATAAAATACGATAAGGTAGATAGAAATAAATGGTTAATTTCAACAGATAGCCTCTGTGTGGATTTCCATGTCCTCTGCTATCTGTCTTTCTCGTCTTATCTCAGTCCTTCAGTCTCTCATCCATTTCTCTCTCTCTCTCTCCTCTCTCTCTCTCTCTCTCTCTCTCTCTCTCTCTCTCTCTCTCACACACACTATGCAGGTTAGTTTAGGAAAGGATATACTTCCTGTAAGCTAGATAGCATCATAGTCACCATCTCCGCAAGCCTCTCCTGCCATCTGCCTGAGGCATGGGACTTTTACATAATATCGTCGATATCGTTAAACCTGAGACGAGTATGAGCAGCGTGGAATGTCCAGTGTGGGTTCATCCCTTTAATGAATATTATTGTAACTGTGTTTCGGCCGCTGCACGATCCAGGAATTAAATCCCGTATGTCCGATAATTTCCATTCCCTCTACGTCAAAATATACAAGAGGCCTAACATCCAACCCTCGAATTCCTCAAGGGGTCAAAGGAGCTGCAGCTCAATTCTTTCAAAAGATCTAGGAGCTGTTAATTAGTACCCACACAGGCCCAGGAGTTGGAAATCAACACTCCCACAAGTGGCCCAAATGCTTTAGCTAAACGCTTTCAGCTATATCTTAACAGTCTCCATAATACCGGGAGCTACAGAGCAACACTAAGATTGACAACCGTTATTCTACATGAACTTGCCAAAATGTATATTGGTTGAAGCCTACTGGGTTGAATAATAGGATATATGTCAAACAGAGTATCCTCTGTCCTCTACCAGGAGACCTACTTGGCCAGGAGACCTGCTAGGCAGAAGACCTGCAAGGTCAGATAATCTGCTAGGTCAAATCTGCTAGGCCAGGAGATATGCCAGGCCAGGAGATCTGTCAGGCCAGGAGATCTTCTAAATCAGGAGATCAATTATGTCATGATATCTACTAGGTCAGGAGATCTGCAAGATCAATAGTCCTACGCCTGCTAGTCCAGGAAATTTGCTAGGCCAGGAGATATACTTAGCCAGGAGACTAGCTAGACTAGGAGATTTGCTAGGCCAGGAGACCTGCCTTGTACTTAACAGTAGCAGCCTTTGACATTGAAATTCGAACCAAGGCTGATCTGAAGGCTTCACAAACTGCCGTTGAGGATGTGTTTTCGTTGGAGATTAGGGATGTGTTGAGTGCAGACATTCACTTGGTTACTGACATCACTTTGGAGAAGAGCATTCGTATCGGAGGCGGCGAGTAAAGAGCCGGCTAATTTGCTCTTACATATGGCCAGGTTGTTTATGTGGATTCTTCACCTCATTCTGTTGGAATCTTCGGAGTCGCAAAGACAGCCTTGTGGTCAAAGGATCCAAAATAGCCAACGGATTGGCAAGTGACTGTTCCTTTAGATAGATCACTCACTACTGGGTAGAAGGAGGAGCCAGAGATGTTAGGAGGGAAGTCAACAAAGATTTTCAAGTCAAAAACTGAAAGGAGTTCATCAGAATTTCTCTGTAAAACATGATGGTTGAGGTTACTAACAATTATAAAGTGTTAGCATACATGCTAAAGAAGAAGGGAGTCTACATTTTTGATCAAAAAGTTAATGGGGTCTACTTGAGGCATTGAGGTCTGTACATTGTGCATGCTGGTACAGAGATAGCAGGGTTTATGCATAACTTGAAGATCATCAATGAGTTGGTCATGTACACTTGAAAAGCATATGGCAACGCTTCCTTGTTCTTGCCTGACTCTTCTCATCCATGAGATGTAGCCAGGGGACTACACCTCATGGATGTTGTTGGTAATACCTTACAATTATTAATGAAGAAATCATTATTCATTAGGCCTCATTTAGATTATGCTGCACAGTTCTGGTCACCGTATTACAGAATGGATATAAATGCACTGGAAAACGTACAGAGGGGAATGACAAAGTTGATCCCATGTATCAGAAATCTTCCCTATGAGGATAGACTGAGGGCCCTGAATCTGCACTCTCTGGAAAGGTGTAGAATTAGGGGGGTTATGATTGAGGTGTATAAATGGAAAACAGGAATTAATAAAGGGGATGTAAATAGGGTGCTAAAAATATCTAGCCTAGACAGGACTCGCAGCAATGGTTTTAAGTTACAAAAAATCATTCAGATTCAGGAAGGATATAGGAAGCACTGGTTTGGTAATAGAGTTGTGGATGAATGGATCAAACTCCCGAGTACCGTCATAGAAGCTAAGACGCTGTGTATTTTTAAAAATAGGTTGGATAATTACATGAGTGGGTATGGGTGGGTGTGAGTTGGACCTGACCAGCTTGTGCCACTAGGTCAGTTGCCGTGCTCCCTCTTAGGGAATGGGAAATGACCTGACTACCTTAAGCCATTGGCTTAAGCCTGTGGGTGAATTGGACGTGCCTATCATGGGCCAGTAGGGCTGCTGCAGTGTTCCTTCTTTCTTATGTTCTTATGTTCTAAACTGAAGATACATGTGTGAGAAAACAAAGTAAAGCATATACCATTTCTCCTGCAGATGGCGTTGCTGTGGGCGGCTACAGAAGGTAGCAGACTTGCAACAGACACCGGTCAGACACTTCCTAGGAGTCGTCAATATTCTGGGGACTTGAATAGCGACGACAGTTACTCTATGATCCTTGGGAGGTACAGGCTGGAGTACCTGCAAGACAACCTCCACAAGCTGGCGAAGGTGAAGATGTGGAAACGGGACCTCCAGAACGACAACCAAGACTTCAGAATACCAGTGGTTCAACACACGTTGCACAGAACATATATGAATCATAACGAATCAGAAATGATACATTCAGCTGGTGATACAGTGCTAATATCTGAGTCTGATGCCGACAACTTCGAAGAATCAGTCAGTGCCAATGAAGAAGTTGAAGCAGGAGATGAGACCATTACTGAAAACGAAGACATGTCCATAAGACATATTGTCAACGCCGAGGACCTAAAAGAGGCAGGTCATCCTCTATGCAGGTCAAGGGTAAGGCATATTTACCTTTAATTAAGCAAATAAATCTGCTCTTAATGCGTGTATAGATAATCCTACGTGCATGTGCGTAATGTAAGATAAATGGATCAGTGAACAGACAAGTTGATAAATTAGATTCACATGAAACACTTTGGTATCGTTATTGTGGAAATGTTTCACCACACAGTGGCTTCATCAGTCCAATATATAGAAGAATAGCGATAATCAGAAAGAGTTTGAGGTAATCAGTCCCTCAACCTGCAGTCGATGTAATTACATCGACTCCAGATTGTGGGACTGATTACCTCAAACTCCTTCAGAACTTCACCATTCTTCTTTGTATATGTGTGTAATTTATCAACATGTGTATAACAGTTGACTATGATTATTATTTGACTGAAGATAAAAAACATAATCAGATATAATTTAGGTGTTTGGTAAAAATATTAATATTTTATTAGGAATCCCTTGAAGTGGTTGGCGGAGGATTTTTTTTCGTCTTTTCTTTCCTTCCTCCAGCTATTCTTTTTATTTCGGTCACACAGACACATCTGATCAGGTTCAAATTTCCAGCTGTGCTGAACGATAACTAAATTCACGCAACTACTGGCACCTACATCTGCCCTACGACTAAATTGCGTAACTCAGTGACTATAGTAGTGGGTCTGAAAATTTTGAAAAGCGTATGTTGCTGGGATTCAAATTTCAAAAAAAAATCTATTATACTTCGATGACAATAGATAGGTGCACATCTGCTAATTTGATGTGTAAAATAAAGTTATTTTTGTATTACTGTATTGCGCTCCCTGAAGTGGACGTAATGAATATTCTGTATATGCTTAATTATCATATAATTTTGTATTGGAGATGTTTTCATTAGTAACTAAAATAGAAATATATTGCTTTATATTATTATTTGACCTAGTTTATGTATGTAGGTAGGATGTGCTTAGTTATACTCAGTGAGGAATTAGGACTGGCCGTCTGCTCTTGTTAGCCCTCTGTCAGCTCTTGTTAACCCTCTGTCAGCTCTTGTTAGCCCTCTGTCAGCTCTTGTTAGCCCTCTGTCAGCTCTTGTTAACCCTCTGTCAGCTCTTGTTAGCCCTCTGTCAGCTCTTGTTAGCCCTCTGTCAGCTCTTGTTAACCCTCTGTCAGCTCTTGTTAACCCTCTGTCAGCTCTTGTTAACCCTCTGTCAGCTTGTTTCAGTCACTGGGGGAGCTGTGAGTCACGTCATCAAACCCGATGTTTGGGCCGCCGGGTTTGTCTCACTGAGTTACTCCTAGCCTCTCTTAGGAGACACATCAAGCCACCCGTCCCCCTCTCTCTCTCTGGCGGTTGATTTGTGGAGACAGCTAACTTAATCTGCCTTGTCAGCCCTTTTGTGTTAGTTTGGTTGGTAGTACGACGTATAAGACGTCACCGTTCACCGTATAAACGTCACGAAAAACGTCACCGTATAAAGTACGTCACCCTCGACGCTGTGGAACGCCTTTTACAGGTATTGTGTGTCGGTGTAAATCTAAGTCCGGCCGTACCAAAATAGTACTAGGTTTAAGCGTATAATTTTGAATTTCTTTATATTAATACACCAGTTGTAATAGATTCATATGATTAATGAAATTTTACAAAGATGTATATACCAAGAGAAGTATAGGAGCTTGATTCCTTATTATTTGAAATATTTTAACTATGTATATGATAAATTAGACACATATGCAACACTTGGGTTCTTTATTGAGGAAACGTTTCGCCACACAGTGGCTTCATCAGTCATACAAAGGAGAATCGTGAAGATCAGGAGGAGTTTGAGGTGATCAGTCCCTCACCTTGAGTCATGTTTTTTTTTTCTTTTCAAGATTGATGGACTGACAACATCGACTCAAGGCTGAGGGACTGATTACCTCAAACACCTACTGTTCTTCACGATTCTCCTTTGTATGGACTAATGAAGCCACTTTAATACTACTTCCACTACCAGCCTTACACTACTACTACCACTACAACTCCTCCCACTCCTCTTGTTCCGTCCCTGCCAGCTGGTCTGTATATACAGCCTCCTCTCCTTTCTGTTAGTGTTACTGTTTAACTGGTCCAATCGGACCAAACCGTAGTGGTAAGCTCCTCTTTCCTATGTGTGGGTTATTTTTGAATCATTCCACTATCAAACACTATGATTTATTTCTGTTCATAAGAAACTTTCTCCATTTATTTCACAGTGCACTGCCAACCGTGGCTCGGTTGGCAGCGCACTCGCCTCACTATACTTACTCCGTGGTTCATCCTCCGCAAGATAGCTAAACTGTTGCCCTTTCACCTACATAAGTGTACACTGTTACTTAACTGCTTACATACTCTCACTCCGCACCCACTACTAACCTCCACTCCTCTTGTTCGTCCAGCGGTCTGTATATCAGCCTCTCCTTCTGTTATGACTGTTAACTGGTCCAATCGGACACCGAGTGCTCTTTCCTATGTGGTTATTGAATCATTCACTATCAAACACTATGATTTATTTCGTTCATAAGAAACTTTCCATTTATTAGTAAGCTCGTGCTCATATTAGTGTCCGGTTCGATCCCGCAAGGAACGTGTTGCCCTGTTCACCTAGCAGTAAGTAGGTACCTGGGTGTTACTTAACTGCTGTGGATCCCATCCAGGTGACAAGACTGAAGGACCACAATGGAAATAAGAGAGTATTCTATGAAGAACTGACTCTTGGATTATCCTGGGTGGCTAAACTTGGCTACCCTGGGTTTGCTAACCCTCCCAACCCAATGTTATCCAGGGTGGCTAACCCTCCCTACCCTGGGTTATCCTGGGTGGCTAACCCTCCTAACCCTATGTTATCCTGGGTGGCTAACCCTCCCCACTCTCTATTATCCTGGATGGCTAACCCTGCCTACCCTGGTTATCATGGGGGCTAACCCTCCCAACCCTATGTTATCCTGGGTGGCTAACCCTCCCACCCTCTATTATCCTGGGTGACTAACCCTGCCTACCCTGGTTATCATGGGTGGCTAGTCTTGCCTACCCAATATTATCATGGTTGGCTAGCCCTCCCTACCCTAAGTGGCTAACCCTACCTACCCTAGGTTATCCTGGGTGGTTAATTCTGCCTACCCTGGGTTATCCTGGGTGGCTAACTCTGCCTACCCTGGGTTATCGTGGGTGGCTAACCCTACCTACCCTGGAATTATCCTGGGTGGCTAATCCTGCCTACCCTGGGTTATCCTGGGTGACTAACCCTCCCTACACTGTTATACTGGGTGGCTAACCCTCTCTATCCTGGGTTATCCTATATGGCTAACCTTCACCCTGGGTTATCCTGGGTGGCTAACCTTCACCCTGGGTTATCCTACGTGGCTAACCTTCACCCTGGGTTATCCTGGGTTGCTAACCTTCACCCTGGGTTATCCTGGGTGGCTAATCTTCACCCTGGGTTATCCTGTGTGGCTAACCTTCAACCTGGGTTATCCTGTGTGGCTAACCTTCAACCTGGGTTATCCTGGGTTGCTAACGCCCACCAGTGCTGAAAGTTTGATGCCGATTACCAGAGACATTCTCCAGTAATTGTTCCGATTTTAAAGATTCCCAGTTTTTTTTTTAAATCCTGTGAAATTGTTAAATTCTCACCAATATAAGACTAAACATACGGGTTATCGTCCTTAATATAGACTGCATCGTCAATAATATTATGAAGTCAATTAGAAGAAGCAGTATTTAGTAATTGAACATAAATCAATATAATAGCATGAATCTTGCGTTTTGGAAGCCAAACCAGAAGTCAAAATTTGAAGCCAACCATGTGAGTCATTCTCCATTAATGGTTCGGATTCCAATGATTCATTTTTTTAAGTATCTTACTATATTGAAAATTTGCCATACACAAAGACTATTTAATGTGTATTATCTTGGACGTAAGATGCTATCTTGGACGTATGATGCTATCTTGGACGTAAGATGCTATCTTGGACGTAAGATGCTATCTTGGACGTAAGATGCTATCTTGGACGTAAGATGCTATCTTGGACGTAAGATGCTATCTTGGACGTAAGATGCTATCTTGGACGTAAGATGCATCAGACGTTAACTCTGTTCGCATGAGGTAAACTGACATTACTTATCGAAATTTAACAAGAATAAATATTTCTATCTGTTTTACACTCAAAATGGGCAAATTCTACCTACACCTCCACCACTGATTCTTTTCTCTCCGCTGCCGCTGAATTAGAAGGCACCTCTTAGAACTCTGAAGCTTCACTATTGAGGATTAAAGAACGTTGAAGCTTCACTACAGAAGGTTTCAGAATCTTGAAGCTTCATCACTAATGGATTTGCAACGTTGAAGCTTGACAACGGAGGATTTTAGAACGTTGAAGCTTGACCACTGAGGATTTTAGAACGTAGAAGATTCACCACTGAGGATTTTAAAACGTTGAAGCTTCGTCACTTAGGATCTTAGAAAGTTGAAGCTTCCCCACTGTGGATTTTGGAAGTAATTGGAGACCTTCCAGGATGCCGGGAATGACTTTAACAACTCCGGTGACATGTCAACAAAACATACTAACTGTTCCCATGAATCTGACCCTAGTTACCATAGATTAAGTTAGGTTAGATTGTTCAGAAAAAAGGACAAGTGTTTCCTGACGATTGTCTTAGTCATATGCTGACCCGCCAATGGCCCTTGATCATCTGACAGAGGCCTTCCACTGCCTTACACCTACACCTTTAAAAATTAAGGTTATAATTATCCTAGTTACCGTACACAAGTCTTTTTGAGATTTTAAAACTGATCGAATGAGGTCTTCTCAACTCCGTGCGACATGATAACGAAAAATTATAGGTAGAAACTGTAGAAAAGAAAGTAAAATTCAGGTAATGTCTGAAAGATCCACCTGGCTCCCACAGGTCTCCCTTAGGGAGCACGGGGGAATATTTAAGTGGTGATACTTCTTGATTATATTAACAAACAAATCAAAGCCCCGTGCATGCAACTTTCTCTGCCATTGTTGATTCTTTCTCTCTCTCTCTCTCTCTCTCTCTCTCTCTCTCTCTCTCTCTCTCTCTCTCTCTCTCTCTCTCTCTCTCTCTCACACACACAGGGTTTTACAAGGTTAGGTTAAGGATTCCTAACTTTATTTACAAGCTACGAGCTGATACCTACATATCTCTCTCTCTCTCTCTCTCTCTCTCTCTCTCTCTCTCTCTCTCTCTCTCAACCACAGGTTGTGCAGCTAAATCCCTAGGAAGAGCCGCAGGTAGTCATGGTGGTAGACTTTATTGTAAGACATCAAAAGAAGGATTTTCACCGTAGCATCAAATGCAGAAGGAAGTTGTCTCAGGAAGGAAAAGTAAATATGTCATAAATTTGCTGAGGCAACATATAACACACTGAGAGTTATTATTACTAGGATGTTATAGGTGAGAGTAATGCTATGATTATCCAAGTTACTGGTGGAAGTTTACACTTATCCAGGATTAATGTAGGAATTTAGACGTTGAGAGGTTTGGCTGGCACCTCTACCTCCGCCTTCGATCATGTGCAACATCTGGGTATGTTTTTTTTCTGTAGACGTTTCGCCAACTAGTGGCTTTATCAATACAATATAGAAGTTTGGAGAGGTAATCAGTCCATCTGCCTCGGCGCAGGTGTTCCCTACCATAGTCTTGAAGAATCTGAAGACACAGCCAGCAACATGTGGGCTTATATACTGGAGTCAGATGACATGAAGATATCGTCACTCCTGTATTGATAAAGACACTGGTTGGCGAGAATTTTACAAAATAAAATCTAGCCAGATATTGCACATGTGTCTAATTCAACATTAATATACGTTACTAGAAGTGATCCAGCTTCCAAAATCTAATTTCACTACTGTGAAAAAATAGCGAAATTCCAAGCGCTTTTGTGACTCTTATATTATCAAGGAACTATAGATTCTTGATAATGTGAGAAATAACGAAAGCGTTTGGAATTTCGCTATTTTCTCATAGTGGTTGTTCTGCATATTGTGATATCACCTGTTTACTGTGATATTATTGCATATATATATATATATATATATATATATATATATATATATATATATATATATATATATATATATATATATATATATATATATATATATATACATATATATATATAAACACTGCGACTTGCCGGGGATCGAATCCGTGTTGTTTTAGCCCGCCACATGGTGAGCAAAAATTCCACGACGCTCTAACCCATTGAACCATACAATCCTACAAGAATCACGCACCCAGCAGAGTTAGGTGTTGTACCGTAATTCGAGGACATACTGCTTGTGGAGACTAGTACAAACGGGAGTAGAATGAAATTAGCTCTGAGGCACCCACACCAGGGATGTATCGGATGTGTAAATTTAGATATCCGGGATGCGGATGTTCCGCGGATGTTGATACGGATGTAAGAAATTGTGCGGATGTTCCGCGGATGCAGATGCGGATGCGAATATCCGATACATCACTAACCCACACCATCGTATGCCCTCGGATCACAGTAAAACACCTACCTCACTAAGGAATCGTTCATGACTCTGTACACCATATACGTCAGGCCCATAATGGAGTATGCAGCACCAGTTTAGAACCCACACCTGGTCAAGCACGTCAAGAAATTAGAAAAAGTGCAAAGGTTTGCAACAAGACTAGTCCCAGAGCTAAGGAGATTGTCCTACGAAGAAAGGTTAAGGGAAATTGGCCTGGCGACACTAGAGGACAGGAGGGTTAGGGGAGACATGATAACGACATATAAAATACTGCGAAGAATAGATAAGGTGGACAGAGACAGGATGTTCCAGAGAGGGACACAGAAACAAGGGGTCACAATTGGAAGTTGAAGACTCCTATGAGTCAAAGGGACGTTAGGAAGTATTTCTTCAGTCATAGAGTTGTCAGGAAGTGGAATAGCCTAGAAAGTGACGTAGTGGAGGCAGGAACCATACATAGTTTTAAGACGAGGTTTGATTAAGCTCATGGAGCAGGGAGAGGGACCTAGTAGCAATCAGTGAAGAGGCGGGGCCAGGAGCTATGAATCGACCCCTGCAACTACAAATAGGTGAGTACACACACCTGGTCCAGCAACTGGCTTCTCGAATTTAACCCCGCCAAATGCAAAGTCATGAAAATTGTTGAAGGGCAAAGAAGACCGCAGACAGAGTATAGGCTAGGTGGCCAAAGACTTCAAACCTCGCTCAAGGAGAAAGACCTTGGGGTGTATATAACACAAAGCACGTCTCCGGAAGCATACATCAACCAGATAACTGCTGTAGCCAGATGGCGACTGGCAAACCTGAGATTAGCGTTCCGATACCTTAGTAAGGAATCTTTCAAGACACTGTACACCGTGTACGTCAGACCCATACTAGAGTATGCAGCGCCAGTTTGGAACCCGTACTTGGTCAAGCACGTCAAGAAATTAGAGAAAGTGCAAAGATTTGCGACAAGGCTAGTTCCAGAGCTAAGGGAAATGTCCTACGAAGAAAGGATAAGGGAAATCGGCCTGACAACACTGGAGGACAGGAGGGTTAGGGGAGACATGATAACGACATACAAAATACTGCGGGGAATAGACAAGGTGGATAGAGACAGGATGTTCCAGAGATGGGACACAGAAACAAGGGGTCACAATTGGAAGTTGAAGATTCAGATGAGTCAAAGGGATGTTAGGAAGTATTTCTTCAGCCACAAAGTAGTCAGGAAGTGGAATAGTCTAGCAAGTGATGTAGTGGAGGCAGGAACCATACATAGCTTTAAGACGACGTATGATAAAGCTCATGGAGCAGGTAGAGAAGAGACCCAGTAGCGGTCAGTGAAGAGGCGGGGCTAGGAGCTGAGTTTCGACCCCTGCAACCACAATTAGGTGAGTACAATTAGGTGAGTACATAAGTTAATTAACTCACTAATTGATGACAAATTATAATTAATATTAAATTACTCGGAAATTATCTAAATATTTAGACACGCACAACACAGACGCCACACACACACACACACACACACACACACACACACACACCACCCGGCCAACAACCCCTTCACGCACGGAGGGCCGGTCATTCCCGGCGGGGCGAAACATTTCGAAGTGTTTCCACACACACACACACATACATACAACAGGCCTAGTGTCAAATCGACATGTGCCTAGGACAAAATGGTAACTAACACACACACGGGGGGAAGGGACAGAAACGTGGAGGGCTAAGGTGTTGGAGGTGGTACTGGAAAACCTCATGCATCAACATGTTAGGGACACTACCAGAGAGAGAGGAGACGATGAACCAGCAAGACGACTTTGCGTTCACCTTGAGTAGTTCAGATATTAAGGACATCACATAAGAAGGGTCCCTCTTAGCTACTCATCATGTGGTCGTGAGCTTTGAATACATAGTACAGTTACAAGTGGAGAGGGAAGCAGAAAGGGCAGGATGAATGAAGCCAAATTACAAAAGAGGTGACTACACAGGTATAAGGAACTTCCTGCAAGAGGTTTAATGTGAAGAAAATTGGCAGGAAAATCAATAAATGATATGATGGAATATGTGACAACAATATACAAGAAGACAAAGAGCAGATTTGTGCCCAAAAGGCAACATAAATAATGAGAAGACCAGGACGAACCCTTCGTTCATCCAAAGGTGCAGAGAGGCCAAAACTAAGTGCGCTAGAGAATGGAAAAAGTGCAGAAGGCAAAGATAAGAAGGAAGGCCATTGACGATATGAAGATTACATAGCAGTGAAAGCAAAGTCTGACCGAACTTGTTGTACAGACACATCAGGAGGAAACCAACAGTCAAGGATCTGGTAATCAGGCTGAGGAAGGAAGGAGGGAGAACACAAGAAACGACCAAGAAGTATGTAAGAGCTCAACAAGAGATTTAAAGAAGTATTTTCAGAGAAGAAAGATAGGACTCCAGAAAGCCGGAGTGGTGGGGTACACCATCAAGTACTGGACACAAACAACCGAGGATGAGTGAAGAGGCTGCTAAGTGAACTAGATACCTCAAAGGTGATGGGGCCAGACAACATCTATCTGTGGGTTCTGAGAGAGGAGAAGAGGCGCTCTGTGTACCACTAACAATCTCAACACATCTATTGAAACAGGGCGACTACCTGAGGTGTGAAGACAGCAAATGTAGTCCCAGTTTTTAAGAAAGGAGACCTACACGCAGCATTAAACTACAGACCAGTGTCACTGACATGAATAGTATGCAAAGTCATGGAGAAGATTATCAGAACAGTCGTGGAGCACCTAGAATGGTATGAGCTTATTCACAACAACCAGCACTGTTACAGAAGGAAAATCCTGTGTCACAAACCTACTGGAGTTCTATGATAAGGTGACGGTAGTAAGACAAGAGAGAGAGGGGGAGGTAGACTGTGTTTACTTGGACTGTAAAAGGCTTTTGACACAGTTCCACACAAGATATTAGTGCAAAAGTTGGAGGACCAGACAGGTATAACAGGGAAGGCACTGCATTGAATGAGTCATGGTACGTGACGGTGTCAGAGTGGTCGCCGGTAAGAACAGGGTTGCACAGGGGTCAGTCCTAGGACCGGTGCCTTTTCTGGTGTATGTGAAGGAAATTACAGAAGGGATAGACTCAGAAGTGTCTCTTTTTTACAGAAGATGTGAAGCTAATGATGAGAATTCAATCGGATGAGGATCAGGCTGGAATATAAATGGATCTGGACAGTCTGCAAGCCTGGTCCAGCAACTGGCTCCTGACGTTTAACCCCACCAAGTGCAAAGTCTTGAAGATCGGAGAATGGCAAAGAAAACCGCAGACAGAGTACAGTTTAGGGACCCAAAGACTGCAAACCTCATTCAAGTAAAAGGATCTTGGGGTGAGTATAATACCGAGCACATCTCCTGAGGTGCACATCAACCAAATAACTGCTGCAGCATATGCGTGACTAGCAAACCTAAGAATAGCATTCCAACATCTCAGTAAGGAATCGTTCAGGACTATGTGCACAATGTATGTCATGCCCATACTGGAGTATGCAGCACCAGTTTGGAACCCACTCCTGGTCAAGCACGTCAAGAAATTAGAGTAAATGCAAAAGTTTGCAAAGAGACTAGTTTCGGAGCTGAGGGGCATATTCTAAGAGGAGATGTTAAGGTAAATCGACGTCGCCACACTGGAGGACAGGAGAGATAGGGGGATATGATAACGACATATAAAATACTGAGAGGAATTGACAAGGTGGACAGAGACAGGATGTTCCAGAGATGGGACACCGAAACAAGGGGTCACAATTGGAAGTTGAAGACTCAGATGAATCACATTGAGGTTAGGAAGTATTTCTTCCGTCATAGAGTTGTCTGCAAGTGAAATAGTCTGGAAAGTGATGTAGTGGAGGCAGATTAAATACATAGCTTTAATTAAGAAAAGATATGAAAAGGCTCATGAAGCAGGGAGAGAGTGGACCTAGTAGCGACCAGTGAAAAGACGAGGCCAGGAGCCAGGACCCATGCAACCACAATTAGGTGAGCACACACACACACTACACACACACATTCACACTTACACACACACACACACACACACACACACACACACACACACACACACACATACACAGCACGGTTTCAGGGAAGGAAAATCCTGTGTCACAAACCTACTGGAGTTTTATGACAAGGTAACAGAAGTAAGACACGAGAGAGAGGGGTGGATAGACTGCATTTTCTTGGACTACAAGAAGGCATTCGACACAGTTCCTCACAAGAGGTTAATGCAAAAGCTAGAGGATCAGGCACACGTAACAGAAAAGGCACTGCAATGGATCAGAGAATATCTGACAGGGAGGCAACAACGAGTCATGGTACGTGACAAGGTATCAGAGTGGGCACCTGTGACGAATGGGGTTCCACAAGGGTCAGTCCAAGGACCTGTCCTTTTTTGTATATGTGAAGGAAATTACAGAAGGAATAGACTCAGAAGTGTCCCTGTTTACAGAAGATGTGAACTAATGATGAGAATATCGGATGAGGATCAGGCTGGAATATAAAGGATCTGGACAGCTACAAGCCTGGTCCAGCAAATGGCTACTGACGTTTAACCCCAAATGCAAAGTCTGAAGATCGGAGAATGGCAAAGAAACCGCAGACAGAGTACAGTTTAGGGACCCAAAGACTGCAAACCTCATTCAAGAAAAAGATCTTGGGGTGAGTATAATACCGAGCACATCTCCTGAGGCACATCAATCAGATAACTGCTGCAGCATAGGGGCTGCAACCTAAGAATAGTTCCAATACTAGTAAGGAATCTTTCAGGACTTGTCACAATTATGTCAGGCCCATAATGGAGTATGCAGCACCAGTTTGGAACCCACACCTGGTCAAGCACGTCAAGAAATTAGAGAAAGTGCAAAGGTTTGCAAAAGACTAGTTTCAGAGCTAGGGAATTTCTAGAAAGGAGAGTTAAGGAAATCGAGTCGACGAAAATAGAGGAAAAGGAGGTTAGGTGAGACATGATAACGACATATAAAATACTGGAGGAATAGATAAGGTGGACAGAGACAAGATGTTCCAGAGAGGGACACAGAAACAAGGGGTCACAATTAGGAAGTTGAAGACTCATGAATCAAGGGATGTTAGGAAGTATTTCTTCAGTCATAGAGTTGTCAGAAGTGGAATAGCTGAAAGCGAGTAGTGGAGGCAGAACCATACATAGTTTTTAGAGAGATTGATAAAGCTCATGGAGCAGGGAGAGAGGGACCTAGTAGCAACAGTGAAGAGGCTTGGGCCAGGAGCATGACTCGACCCTGCAACCACACAACAGTAACATACACTACACACACACACCATAAAATTCCGTTTTTATAAATCATGGTAGATGAAAAGTAGAGCAGATCAGGAAAGATTGTTAAAATTTACTAGACTTATTACAAAAAATCAAAGAGAAAAGTATAAAATTCTTAGTAAGAGGATTAGTGACATGATATAATGGGTCTTCCAACACACTCAGCAAAACAATGGAATTAAATATAAGACTTAAGGACTGGTGTGACTTGGACGATTCTGAAGGTAACTTAGACATCCCCTACAACTTCAGTAGTGAGAGAAGTTTGTTCTTGCAAGTCCAACTTCAAGTGACAGACTTGGATAACACACGACTGGGATGAATCTTATTAGCAGTACTTAATGTAAGGTTCTTGGGGATGGTGGAGGAGTGATGGTGATGGTGGAGAGGTGATGGTGGAGAGGTGATGGTGGAAGAGTGATGGTGGAGGAGTGTTTGTGGAGGAGTGATGATGGAGGATTGATGGTGGGGGAGTGATGGTGGGGGAATGATGGTGGAGGAGTGATGGTGATGGTGGAGAGGTGATGGTGGAGAGGTGATGGTGGAGAAGTGATGGTGGAAGAGTGATGGTGGAGGAGTGTTTGTGGAGGAGTGATGATGGAGGATTGATAGTGGGGGAGTGATGGTGGGGGAATGATGGTGGAAGAGTGATTTTGGTGGTGGATTGATAGTGATGGTGGAAGAGTGATATTGATGGTGGAGTGATGGAGTGAAGGTGATGGTGGAGTGATGACGATTGTTGAGTGATGGTGGAGGAGTGATGTTGGTGGACGAGTGATGGTGAAGGTGGCGGAGCGATGGTGATAGTGGACTGTTGGTGGAGGCATGATGGTGATGGTGGAGAAGTGAGGGAGTGATACAGATTGTGGAGGAGTGAGGGCGATGGTGGAGAAAAGATGGCGATAGTGGATGAGTGATGGTGGAGGAGTAATGATGGAGGAGTGATGATGGAGGAGTTATAATGGTGGTGGTGGACTGTTGGTGATGGTGGAGGAGTGATATTAATGATAGAGTGATGGTGATGGTGGAGTAGTAGTGATAGTGGAGGGTAATGGTCATGGTTGAGTGATGGTGATGTTGGAAGAGTGATGGTGGAGGAGGAGCAATGATAATGGTGGAGTGATGGTGATGGTGGAAGAATGATTGTGGTGATGATGGAGGCGTAATGGTGATAGTGGAAGAGTGATGGTAATGATGGAGGAGTGATGGTGATGGTGGAGGAGTGATGATGATGGTGGAGGAGTGATTGTGATGGTGGAGGAGTGATGGTGATGGTAGAGCAGTGTTGGTGGAGGCGTGATGGTGATGGTGGAAGAGTGATTGTGATGGTGAAGGAAAGATGATAATGGTAGAGGAGTGATGATGATTGTGGAGGAGTGATGGTGATGGTGGAGGAGTGAGGAGATGGTAGTGATGGTGATGGTGGAGAAGTAATAGTGATGATCCGGGAGTGATGTCATAGTGGAAGAGTGAAGGTGATGGGGACGAGTAATAGTAATAGTAGTGATGGTGATGGTGATGGTGGAGGAGTTATGGTAATGGTAGTGATGGTGATGGTTGTAGAGTGATACTGGAATAGTGATGGTAATTTTTGAGTGATGGTAGAGTGGTGCTGATGGTGGAGGATTAATGGTGATTGTGGAGTACTGATGGTGATGGTAGAGGAGTGATGGCGATGGATGATGAGTGATGGTGATGGTAGAGTGATGGTGGTGGTTGAGGAGTGATGGTGGAGGAGCGGTGAAGATGATGGTGGAGGAGTGGTGATGGTGATGGTAAAGGCGTGATGATGTTGGTGGAGAGATGGTGGAGGAGTCATGATAGTGGAGGAGTCATGATGTTATTAGAAGAGAGGATGGTGATGGTGGAGGTGTGATGGTGGAGGAGTGAAGGTGGAGGAGCGAAGATGATAGTGGACGAGTGATGGTGATATTGGAGGAGTGATCGTGATGGTGGAGGAGTTATGATTATGGTGGAGGAGTGATGATGGTGGAAGAGTGATGGAGGAATGTCGGTGATGGTGGAAGAGGGATGGTGGAGTGATAGTGGAGTGATGGTGGAGAAGTGATGGTGGTTTATTGATATTGATGGTGAAGTGATATTGATGGTGGAGTGATGGTGACGGTGGAGGAGTGATGATGATCGTTGAGTCATGATGGAGTAATGGGGATGGTGAGGTGTTGGTGGAGGCGTGGTGATGGCAGAGTGATGGAGATGGTGAAGGAGTGATGGTGATGGTGGAGGAGTGATTTTGATGGTGGAGAAGTGATGGTGATGGTAGAGGAGTGATGTTGTTGGTGGAGGGGTAATGGTGATGGTGGAGGAGTGATGGTGATGCTTGAGGAATGATAGTGATGGTTGATAAGTGATAGAGGAGTGGTGATGTAAATGGTTGAAGAGTAATTGTGATGGTGGTGATGGTGGAGAAGTGATGGTGATGGTGGAGAAGTGATAGTGATGGTGGAGGAGTGATAGTGATGATGCATAAGTGGTTTTGGAGGAGTGGTGATGATGGTCGAGGAATGATGGTGATGGTGGAGGAGTGATGGTGATAGTGGAGGAGTGATGGTGAGGGTGGAGGAATGATGGTGAAGGAGTGATGGTAGAGGAGTGGTTATGATGGTGGATTAGTGGTGATGATTGTGGAGGTGTGATGGTGGAGGTGTGATGGTGATTTTGGAGGTGTGATGGTTTAGGAGTGATGATAGTGGAGGAGTGATGGTGATATCGGTGGAGTGATGGTGATATTGGTGGAGTGATGGTGATATTGGTGGAGTGATGGTGATATTGGTGGAGTGATGGTGATGGTCGAGGAGTGATAATGATGGTGAAGGAGTGATATTGATGGTGGGGGAGTGATGGCAGATTAGTGATGATAGTGTAGGAGTGATGGTGATATTGGAGGAGAGATGATGGTGGGGAGTGATTGTGAGGATGGAGTGATGGTGAGAGTGGAGGAGTGATGTTGATAGTGGAGAAGTGATTGTGATGGTGGAGGAGTGATGTTGATGGTGGGGGATGTGATGGCAGATTAGTGATGATAGTGTAGGAGTGATGGTGATATTGGAGGAGAGATGATGGTGGGGAGTGATTGTGAGGATGGAGTGATGGTGAAGGTGGAGGAGTGTTGGTGATAGTGGAGAAGTGATTGTGATGGTGGAGGAGTGATGTTGATGGGAAGGAGTGATGGTGGAAGAGTTATGGTGATTGTAGAGGAGTGATAGTGATGGTAGAGGAGTGATGGTGGAGGAGTGATGATGATGATGGAGGACTTATGATAATGGTGGAGTGATGGTGATTGTGAAGGAGTGATGCTGATTGTGGATGAGTGATTGTGGAGGAGTGTTGGTGGAGGAATGATGGTAGAGGAGTGAAGGTAATGGTGGAGGAGTGAAGGTGATAGTGGAGGAGTGAAGGTGATGGTGAAGTGATGGTGTTAGTGGAGGAGTAATTGTTGATGAGTGATGGTGATGGAGGAGTGATGGTGGAGAAGTTATGGTAGAGGAGTGAGAGTGATGATGGAGGCAAGTGTTGAGGTAGTGATGGCGAAGGTGAGTCAGCACACAGACTCACACCAGAGGGACCAACAAGGTGCAGCTCAGCTGGATCAAACATGTTTGCACAAGAATGTTCTTAGTATCATCCAAAACACAGATGAATTATATGCAGATTCGTCGTCAGATTGTTTAGTTAAATTTCTGCGAGTAAATCTTTCTATTCCAAACAGGTATTTCCCTGTAGTAGAGCCTTGTCTTGTTAATGGTTGGTTAAAGAGGTTTAAAGCTTGTCGACTCCACGAGGGTCATCAAAGCCGCACAATTTCTCCACCATGTAAGAATATTTTATTCCCAAAAATATTTCTTGTAAACTCTGGACATAGATACACTGATATAAATACTTCCTCGTTACCCTGGTGCTTCTCTGGATAATAAGATCCATAATACGTGTGCTTCTCTGGATACAATAAAATATAATACTGTGCTTCCTGATACATAAAGATGCCACTAATAAAAATAAGTGGCAGTATAGTTGATACAACTTTGTAAACAATGAATTAATGAAATTAAAATTTACGTGGAAGATGAAGAATCCTATTTTATTTCGGTCGTTCAGTGATCCAAATAAGGTATTCCTCTTCTGCAAAAATCGCAGGCACCTGTACCTCAGTGCCAGAGACTGGTACAGCGCAAAGTGGTGCCAGAGACTGGTACAGCGCAAGTGGTGCCAGAGACTGGTACAGCGCAAAGTGGTGCCAGAGACTGGTACAGCGCAAAGTGGTGCCAGAGACTGGTACAGCGCAAAGTGGTGCCAAAGACTGGTACAGCGCAAAGTGGTGCCAGAGACTGGTACAGCGCAAAGTAGTGCCAGAGACTGGTACAGCGCAAAGTGGTGCCAGAGACTGGTACAGCGCAAAGTAGTGCCAGAGACTGGTACAGCGCAAAGTGGTGCCAAGACTGGTACAGCGCAAAGTGGTGCCAGAGACTGGTACAGCGCAAAGTGGTACCAGAGACTGGTACAGCGCAAAGTGGTACATAAGTTGATAATACAGTTTAATATTAGCCTTAAAGATTTCAAGTGAATCAGAAAAGGCATCCACAAGTCCTCATACGGAAAACAGTCTCACAATTTCCTCAATAAAATATAAAATTAGAACAAACTCATCCCAAATGTGATTCAAACCTTCACTAAGAAAGTCTGTGAAGCTAAAATGAGGAGCTTTTCATTTTTTTTCTCAGAGAAAGAAAAGCTATGCAATAAAACACACAAGCACATCAGGTTTGGGGTAGCTCATAAGTTACGTCATCAAGCTAACAACAGAGAAAAATTGAAGTGACTTTGCATTTGTTCTGATTAAACTCCATAAGCCTATTGTCACACAAGGTTTCCAGCCTCTTCTGATCCCTTTGTAGTCTTACCTGAGCCTAGTCCACTTGAATTATGCTTCACAACGTCTGCAAACAGACACACCTCGAATATATTCCTTCCATCTACTTGTATTCAACTCCCAGAAATTATTGCTTGAATGGCTGGCTTTAAATTTTCCACATTTCTTCCCAGGAAAATAAATGGGATCTTTATAGGCGAATGCAAACTTTTATCTCTGTAAGAATGACCAGGTTTTAAGTAATGAAGAAAGTGAATAAGTTTCATTTAAACACTGGGTAAATCGCATGCAATTTCTTTACAGTGGGATGTTATTGGCACATAAAAGTACATTATGTAACCTAGGAAACCTAAATAAAGTCAAACTCTTTGACTTCTGACCAAATGAGACATTCTCCAGATATTTCAATTTGATTATTAAAATTGGCATATTTAATCTTGCACAACCTAACATCGAGAGACATCCTCCTTTGTGGGCAAACACATCAGCGCTAAGTTTACATCTGACCACAAGATTCATTCTCCAGTTATTGTACAGAATCCAGTTGTGTCTACACAACCTTACTTAGAGACGTTTCATCCATTTCTTATGATGCATCAGCCATTGAAGAATAATATAATAATATTTTTATTTACTACAAGTACATGTACAAGGTATATAGGTCTAGCTGACATCAATGATATACTACTATATAGAAAGCCTCTTGTTATGCAGAGCATTTAGGACAAATTAGGTCAGTTTTGTCCCAGGATGCGACCCACACCAGTCGACTAACACTCAGGTATCCATTTTATACTGATGGGTGAACATGGACAACAGGTGTAAGGAAACACGTGCAAGTTTCATCCTTGCCGGGAATCGAACCCGGACACTCACCGTGAGAAGCGAGAGCTGTTGCCACCAGGCCACGGGCCACCAAATGCCATTATTTCCACAGGCTCTATGGTTACATAGAGCCTGTGGAAATAAGGAGATTTATATTCACTCCAATCAAAAGAAAGATAAATCCAGTTCCTAGGATCAAAAGCAAAATTAATTTCCAAATTTATCTCATGGAAGCTAACTTTGGGAATTATCTATAACTGAGAAGAGGGCACGAGTGCTTGACCATTACCCCCACCAACCACCATATACCAATAACCAACAACGGCCTTAAATTTAAGTTGATCGGTTAAGTCATTCTGGAGTAATAAACGAAAGCCATAGGGAGGTAATAAACGAGAGCCATAGAGGAGGTAATAAACGAGAGATATAGAGGAGGTAATAAACGAGAGCCATAGAGGAGGTAATAAACGAGAGAAATAGAGGAGGTAATAAACGAGCCATAGAGGAGGTAATAAACGAGAGCCATAGAGGAGGTAATAAACGAGAGCCATGGAGGAAGTAATAAACGAGAGCCATTGAGGAGGTAATAAACGAGAGCCATGGAGGAAGTAATAAACGAGAGCCATGGAGGAGGTAATAAACGAGCCTGTAGGAGGTTAAACGAGCCATGGAGGGTAATACGAGCCTAGGAGGTAATAAACTAGAAATAGGAGGTTAAACGCCTAGAAGGTAATAAACGAGAGCCAGGAGGTAATAAACTTGAGCCATGGAGGATAATAAACGAGCCTGTAGGAGGTAATAAACGGCATGGAGAAGTAATAAACAAGCATAGAGAGGTAATAAAGAGAGCCATAAGTAAAAACGAGAGCCATGAGGAGGTAATAAAGAACCCTAGAGGAGGTAAAACAGAGCATGAGGAGTAATAAAGAAGCTTGGAGGAGGTAATAAAAGAGCCATGGAAGGTAAATGTGACAGAGGTTAAAAAGTTTCAACATTCTCATTAAAAACTCAATGAAATTTCGCAACGCGTTTTAACCAAATTCATTAAAATTTCAAATTTTCAGCTAAGTAATCTAAACTTATAGAATGTTTTTGATCTTAATGAATGTATTACAATTAATATTTTGAAGTCAATAACAGAAACAATTGAAAAAAAAAGAGACTGGAGTAATCATTAGCAACGACCCCCTAAATGTTTGTAACAATGTTTGTCTGCTAGAAGCAAGACAACAACATGTTAGATTATTAAGATAAATATTTTAAGGGCGAAAAACTAGAAATATTGATTCTATAAAGCACTTGTTAGTCAGCATCTGGAATATACCGACCAGTTTTGGTCTACATACTACGTAAAATACATTGACTGGGGTGGGGGGTACAGAGAAAATATTAATAATAATAATCGTTATTTCTACAAGTATATATACAAGGTATACAGGCCTAGCTGACATCAGTGATATACTACTATATTGAAGAGCCTTATTAAGCAGAGCATTTTGGGCAAATTAGGTCAATTTTGTCCCAGGATGCGACCCACACCAGTCAACTAACACTCAGGTACCTATTTTACTGATGGGTGAACATTGGACAGCAGGTGTCTTATGGAAACAAGTCCCTAATGTTTTCCAGCCGTACCGGGGATCGATCACTAGACCTCAGTGTGTGAGCTGAGTGCACTACCAATCGAGCTATGGAACACCTTAAAACAAAGAAACTCATATCATCACTAAGAAATAACAATTAACAACAACAAGAAATGTATTGGATCTGCTAGTGAGTTAATGACATTGATCTTATATAATATGAATATCTTGATTCCAAATTTAAGTCAAAACTGAGACAGCATATCAGGATTTTATTTATACCAAAAGACACAATTTCAATTTTTTTTATGTTAATCATGTTCCATAAAAATTTACGGCACAAGTAATATAATGAGGCATTAAAACTTATTCTTAACTACTAAGGAATGCTTCAAGGACATTAAATAATATATTCTCACTGAAAGGAAATTATCTAAAAATAATGTAAACAATTATTTACAATGTTATGACTGACAGTGTTGTGTCTCTGATGAAAGCAACAGTAGTCTACTTCACTGTACTGACTTCCTATTGAAGCCTCACCATGCTCGTCACTAACAACACTGACGGAAACAAGTCTCTCTGACCGCGGGTTCGAACCCCACCCGTGGTATGGTTTGCTTCATTCATCAGATTGGTATTCATAGCCAGGTTTCTTCATACGATCATTCACATCATCACAGAAAACTCACCATTCTCCATTTAACTGAATGCCACCAAACTTGTGTGGCGTGCAAGAAAATTATATATTTTTGTTTTTTCTTCTAAATGGTTCCATTTTTGTAACAGGTATCCAGACAGTTCTGTCTTCTGCTTTGACAGGTCAAGGTCCCTGACAAGGTCATTTAACTCCTGTAGAGAGATCAAGTGAGGTTGCTTCAAAGTCTTAGATTCTATTGGTTCACAAAGATCATTGTTATCAGTTTCTTCACTTCAGTCACGCTCAGTGTAATAAGCAACAGGTGGCACAGGTATAGCAGTGTCCTCACTGTGGCACAGGTATAGCAGTGTCCTCACTGTGGCACAGGTTTAGCAGTGTCCTCACTGTGACACAGGTTTAGCAGTGTCCTCACTGTGGCACAGGTATAGCAGTGTCCTCACTGTGGCACAGGTTTAGCAGTGTCCTCACTGTGGCACAGGTATAGCAGTGTCCTCACTGTGGCACAGGTATAGCAGTGTCCTCACTGTGCACAGTAAGAGTGTCCACAAACTGTGGCGCAAGAGTATTGTTTTCTGCTAATGTTCCATTTTGTCACGTGGTCAAGGTATACAGGTCTCTCACTGTAGGATCAAGGTATAGCAGTTCTATGTGGTTCACAGTCATTTACAGTTCCTCACTTGAGCACAGTTCAGTGTCTAGCACATGTGGCACAGGTATAGCAGTGTCTCACTGTGGACGTATAGCAGTGTCCCACTGTGGCACAGGTATAGCAGTGTCCTCACTGTGGCACAGGTATAGCAGTGTCCTCACTGTGGCACAGGTTTAGCAGTGTCCTCACTGTGGCACAGGTATAGCAGTGTCCTCACTGTGGCACAGGTTTTAATACTGACTCACAATCTGGATATGTTATCTAGTTTTTGTCATTCAGATGATTTTTTCGGTTCTCGCCACACCATTAGGAATACAAATAGCTTTGATGTGTGTTTACCATTCACCCACAGACAGCACAGCACATGTGTGGAATCTAAGTTTTATCTGCAACCGAAGTTGTGATTGTCAGCAATTTGACGTGATTTTTTACAGTTGTTTTTCGTTTTTACTTGATGGATGCAGACACATACAAGCAACATCTGCAACTTGTTCAGGCTTCCTCGCTGTTCATGTAATCTGAGAAAGTGGTTTCATATTAAGGGTAAGAGAAAATGAAAGCAAATATGGATAAATGTATTTGGCAGAGAAATATAGGTAAGCAAAATAAACACCAATGTACACAATGAACACTGGGAAGCCAGAGTACAACAGTGCTCTCTGATTCTGCATGACAAGCAGACACAATGCCTAGTACTCTTTATGTTTATGCATGTAAGCAGACAAGCACAAAGGCTTCCTGTGAGGTATATTCAAGTCATGCATGCAACATGGAACCACGTGTGTTGCCATTATCTTACGTGGTGGGTTAATTCTGACTTCAGATTAAGTTTCAGCAAGCTAAAAAAATAAAAAGCTTTTATATGTAGAAGTAATTAATTTTATTGCTGTGCATTGTTATAATCAATATGAAGAAAAGCTTCAAAGCACTTAAAATTTTCCTCTCTGTTGGGAAACTGAGACTTCAAGATATCTCATACGAGTCATTACGATCTTGTATGATCACTCATACAAGAATAACTATCTTAAGAGCAAATGAATCAATAACAACAGAAACCAGAATATAACTTCGGTGGAGGAGAAACAACAGTGTAAAAAAGATATTCTATTGTTCTTGGAAGTAAAATTATAACAGACACAAACAAACTCGCTACACAGGCTGTAAGGTATAAGCAAATACTGTCATTTATGAACCAGCTGGACAGGCACATCCAAGATGTATGAACCAGCTGGACAGGCATACCCAGATGTATGATACAGCTGGACAGGCACAAGATGTAGGATACAGCTGGACAGGCACAAGATGTAGGATACAGCTGGACAGGCACAAGATGTAGGATACAGCTGGACAGGCACACCCATGATGTAGGATACAGCTGGACAGGCACATCCAAGATGTATGAACCAGCTGGACAGGCACACCCAAGATGCATAAACCAGCTGGACAGGCACACCCATGATGTATGAACCAGCTGGACAGGCACACCCATGATGTAGGATACAGCTGGACAGGCACACCCATGATGTAGGATACAGCTGGACAGGCACATCCAAGATGTATGAACCAGCTGGACAGGCACATCCAAGATGTATGAACCAGCTGGACAGGCACATCCAAGATGTAGGATACAGCTGGACAGGCACACCCATGATGTAGGATACAGCTGGACAGGCACATCCATGATGTAGGATACAGCTGGACAGGCACATCCAAGATGTATGAACCAGCTGGACAGGCATCCCAGATGTATACAGCTGGACAGGACACATGATGTATGAACCAGCTGGACAGGCACATCCAAGATGTATGAACCAGCTGGACAGGCACACCCATGATGTATGAACCAGCTGGACAGGCACACCCATGATGTAGGATACAGCTGGACAGGCACATCCAAGATGTATGAACCAGCTGGACAGGCACACCCATGATGTAGGATACAGCTGGACAGGCACATCCATGATGTAGGATACAGCTGGACAGGCACATCCAAGATGTAGGATACAGCTGGACAGGCACATCCATGATGTAGGATACAGCTGGACAGGCACATCCAAGATGTATGAACCAGCTGGACAGGCACATCCATGATGTAGGATACAGCTGGACAGGCACATCCAAGATGTAGGATACAGCTGGACAGGCACATCCATGATGTAGGATACAGCTGGACAGGCACATCCATGATGTAGGATACAGCTGGACAGGCACATCCATGATGTAGGATACAGCTGGACAGGCACATCCAAGATGTATGATACAGCTGGACAGGCACATCCATGATGTAAGATACAGCTGGACAGGCACATCCAAGATGTATGAACCAGCTGGACAGGCACACCCATGATGTAGGATACAGCTGGACAGGCACACCCATGATGTAGGATACAGCTGGACAGGTACATCCATGATGTAGGATACTGCTGGACAGGCACATCCATGATGTAGGATACAGCTGGACAGGTACATCCTATGATGTAGGATACAGCTGGACAGGACATCCATGATGTAGGATACAGCTGGACAGGACACCTTGATGTAGATACAGCTGGACAGGTACATCCATGATGTAGGATACAGCTGGACAGGCACACCCATGATGTAGGATACAGCTGACAGGACATCCATGATGTAGGATACAGCTGGACAGGCACATCCATGATGTAGATACAGCTGGACAGGCACATCCATGATGTAGGATACAGCTGGACGGCACACCATGATGTAGGATACAGCTGGACAGGCACATCCATGATGTAGGATACAGCTGGACAGGACATCCATGATGTGATACAGCTGGACAGGCACATCCATGATGTAGGATCAGCTGACAGGCACATCCATGATGTAGGATACAGCTGACAGGCACACCCATGATGTAGGATACAGCTGGACAGGCACACCATGATGTAGGATACAGCTGGACAGGCACATCCATGATGAGGATACAGCTGACAGGCACATCCATATGTAGGATACAGTGGACAGGCACATCCAGATGTAGGATACCTGGAAGGCACACCATGATGTAGGATACAGCGGACAGGCACACCATGATGTAGATACAGCTGGACAGGCACATCCAAGATGTAGGAACAGCTGGACAGGACACCATGATGTAGGATACAGCTGACAGGCACACCATGATGTAGGATACAGCTGGACAGTACATATGATTAGGATACAGCTGGACAGGCACATCCATATGTAGGATACAGCTGACAGGCACAAATGATGTAGGATACGCTGGACAGGTACATCCATGATGTAGGATACAGCTGGACAGGCACACCATGATGTAGGATACAGTGGACAGACACCATGATGTAGGATACAGCTGACAGGACATCCAAGATGTAGGATACAGCTGACAGGACATCCAGATGTAGGATACAGTGACAGGCACATCCATGATGTAGATACAGCTGGACAGGTACATCCATGATGTGGATACAGCTGGACGGCACACCTGATGTAGGATACAGCTGGACAGGCACACCATGATGTAGGATACAGCTGGACAGGACATCCATGATGTAGGATACAGCTGGACAGGCACATCCATGATGTAGGATACAGTTGACAGGCACACCATGATGTAGATACAGCTGGACAGGACACCAGATGTAGGATACAGCGGACAGGCCACCAAGATGTAGGATAAGCTGACAGGCACATCCAGATGTAGGATACAGCTGGACAGGCACACCAATGTAGGATACACTGGACAGGCACATCCAAGATGTAGGATACACTGGACAGGACATCAAGATGTAGGATACAGTGGACAGGCACATCCAGATGTAGGATACAGCTGACAGGCACACCAAGATGTAGGATACAGCTGGACAGGTACATCAGATGTAGGATACAGCTGGACAGGCACATCCAGATGTAGGATACAGCTGGACAGTCAATCAGATTAGGATACAGCTGGACAGGCACATCCAATGTAGGATACAGCTGACAGGACACCAAGATGTAGGATACAGCTGGACAGGACATCCATGATGTAGGATACAGCTGGACAGGTACACCAAGATGTAGGATACAGTTGGACAGGCACACCAGATGTAGGATACAGCTGGACAGGCACACCATGATGTAGGATACAGCTGGACAGGCACATCCAAGATGTAGGATACAGCTGGACAGGCACACCCATGATGTAGGATACAGCTGGACAGGCACATCCATGATGTAGGATACAGCTGGACAGGCACACCAATGATGTAGGATACAGCTGGACAGGCACACCCATGATGTAGGATACAGCTGGACAGGCACACCCATGATGTAGGATACAGCAACGTACTATGCAAAGGCTCACGGAAATCAATGGATTCCTGTTGTTTGTTAAGAATAATCGTCGTAACGAACAGTTGACATGTAGCCAATAATACTAGTAATATTAGTAGTACCTGCAGTTTACCTGGAGTTTACCTGCAGTTTACCTGCAGTTTACCTGGAGTTTACCTGCAGTTTACCTGGAGTTTACCTGGAGTTTACCTGAGTTTACCTGGAGTTTACCTGGAGTTTACCTGCAGTTACCTGAGTTTACCTGAGTTTACCTGCAGTTTACCTGCAGTTTACCTGAGTTTACCTGCAGTTTCCAGTACCTGCAGTTTACCTGCAGTTTACCTGAGTTTACCTGCAGTTTACCGGAGTTTACCTGCAGTTTACCTGGAGTTTACCTGCAGTTTACCTGCAGTTTACCTGAGTTTACCTGAGTTTACCTGCAGTTTACCTGCAGTTTACCTGCAGTTTACCTGCAGTTTACCTGGAGTTTACCTGCAGTTTACCTGGAGTTTACCTGCAGTTTACCTGGAGTTTACCTGCAGTTTACCTGGAGTTTACCTGGAGTTTACCTGGAGTTTACCTGCAGTTTACCTGCAGTTTACCTGCAGTTTACTTGCAGTTTACCTGCAGTTTACCTGGAGTTTACCTGCAGTTTACCTGAGTTTACCGCAGTTTACCTGAGTTTACCTGCAGTTTACCCGCAGTTTACCTGGAGTTTACCGCAGTTTACCCTGGAGTTTACCTGAGTTTACCTGGAGTTTACCTGGAGTTTACCTGGCAGTTTACCCTGCAGTTTACCTGCAGTTTACCTGAGTTTACCTGGAGCTTTACCTGGAGTTTACCTGGAGTTTACCTGCAGTTTACCTGCAGTTTACCTGCAGTTTACCTGGAGTCTTACCTGGAGTTTACCTGGAGTTTACCTGAGCCACCTGCAGTTTACCTGCAGCTTACCTGCAGTTTACCTGCAGTTTACCGCAGTTTACCTGGAGTTTACCTGGAGTTTACCTGGAGTTTACCTGCAGTTTACCTGCAGCTTACCCTGCAGTTACCGCAGCTTACCTGGAGTTTACCTGAGTTTACCGCAGTTTACCTGCAGTTTACTCTGAGTTTACCTGCAGTTTACCTGCAGTTACCCGCAGTTACCCGCAGTTCTACCTCGAGTTTACCTGGAGTTTACCCTGAGTTTACCTGCAGTTACCCAGGTTCACCTGCAGTTTACCTAGAGTTTACCTGCAGTTTACTCCAGTTTAACTGCAGTTTACCGCAGTTTACCTGTGCAGTTTACCTGCAGTTTACCCGCAGCTTACCGCAGTTTACCTGGAGTTTACCTGAGTTACCTGGAGTTTACCTGCAATTTACCGCAGCTACCCAGTTTACCTGAGTTACCTGGAGTTTACCTGGAGTTCACCTGAGTTACCTGAGTTTACCTGAGTTACCCTGCAGTCTTACCGCAGTTACCTGAAGTTTACCTGAGTTTACCTGCAGTTTACCCGCAGTTATGGATTTACCTGCAGTTTACTCTGCAGTTTACCTGCAGCTTACCTGAGTTTACCTGCAGTTTACCTGAGTTACCTGGATTTACCTGGAGTTTACCCAGTACCTGGAGTTACCTGGAGTTTACCTGCAGTTTACCTGAAGTTACCTAGAGTTTACCTGCAGTTTACCTGCAGTTTACCTGCAGTTTACCTGCAGTTTACCTTAAGTTTACCTGGAGTTTACCTGGAGTTTACATGCAGTTTACATGTAGTTTACCTGGAGTTTACCTGGAGTTTACCTGCAGTTTACCTGCAGTTTACCTGCAGTTTACCTGGAGTTTACCTGGAGTTTACCTGCAGTTTACCTGCAGTTTACCTGCAGTTTACCTGCAGTTTACCTGGAGTTTACCTGGAGAGAGTTCCGGGGGTCAACGCCCCCGCGGCCCGGTCTGTGACCAGGCCTCATGGCGGATCAGGGCCTGATCAATCAGGCTGTTACTGCTGGCCGCACTCAGTCCAACGTACGAACCACAGCCTGGCTGGTCAGGTACCTGTCCAGTGCCTGCTTGAAGACAGCCAAGGGTCTATTGGTAATCCCCCTTATGTATGCTGGGAGGCAGTTGAATAGTCTTGGGCCCCTGACACTTATTGTGTTGTCTCTCAACGTGCTAGTGGCACCCCTGCTTTTCATTGGGGGGATGTTGCATCTCCTGCCGAGTCTTTTGCTTTCGAAGGGAGTGACTCTCCTGTGCAAGTTTGGTACTAATCCCTCTAGGATTTTCCAGGTGTATATAATAATGTATCTCTCTCGCTTGCATTCCAGGGAGTACAGGTTTAAGAACTTCAAGCGTTCCCAGTAACTAAGTTGTTTTATCGCAGTTATGCATGCGGTGAAGGTTCTCTGTACATTTTCTAGTTCAGCAATTTCACCTGCCTTGAAAGGTGCAGTTTGTGTGCAGCAATATTCCAGCCTAGATAGAACAAGCGACCTGAAGAGTGTCATCATGGGCTTGACATCCATAGTTTTGAAGGTTCTCATTATCCATCCTGTCATTTTTCTTGCAGATGCGATTGATACAATGTTATGGTCCTTGAAGGTGAGATCCCCTGACATGATCACTCCCAGGTCTTTGACATTAGTTTTTCGCTCTATTTTGTGGTTGGAATTTGTTTTATACTCTGATGAAATTTTAATTTCCTCACGTTTTCCGTATCTGAGTAATTGAAATTTCTCATCATTGAACTTCATATTGTTTTCTACAGCCCATTTAAAGATTTGGTTTATGTCTGCTTGGAGTTTTGCAGTGTCTTCAACGGTGGACACTGTCATACAGATTCGGGTGTCATCTGCAAAGGAAAACACGGCACTGTGGCTGATATCCCTGTCTATGTCCGATATGAGGATGAGGAACAGGATGGGAGCGAGTACTGTGCCTTGTGGAACAGAGCTTTTCACTGTAGCCGCCTCAGACTTTTCTCTGTTGACTACTACTCTTTGTGTTCTATTTGTTAGGAATTTATATATTCTTCTACCAACTTTTCCTGTTATTCCTTTATCACGCATTTTGTGTGCTATCACACCATGGTCACACTTGTCCATCAACAAGCCCCAGCGTGAATTTCAAAATCCTCTGCTATCTGTCTTTCCTCTCTCTCCTATTTTTTTTTACACAGGGTTCTACAAGGTTAGGTTTAGGGTTCCTAACTTTATTTACAAGTTAAGAGCTGTTACCTACATCAGCTCATTTGAAAGCCTTTTTTATTGTTAAGAGATAAACAGACAGGGAACAGGATGAAGTAGGAGCCACCTGTGGTACATCGATTTCATTTGGTCAATTGACTTTATTTCTTTAGTGTCATTATGCTGGACGAACATGTTCCAGACAAAGGTCATCTTAGGAATAAATGATCTCAGATGAAGTGATGTTCTGGAGAAGGGTACAGAGTGCACTTTGTTGCTCGTCTTGTTGTGTAGAAGCTCACTCCTCGATGTCCTCGAAGTGAAGCCAAGTGTAGCACCCTGACAATATTGGTCTTGTACATAACTGTAAGGCCACTCACACTCCGGTGTTGAAGGCTCTGCTGAAATGACAGATCTGTCCAGGCTGGGTCCAGGCAAGAGATGAGCCGTCTTGCTCTGTTCTCTACTCTGTCAAAAAGAGATGGAGTGCAGGCAATCCAAGAAAGTGGAGCATACTCAAGGTTCAAACGTACTTGTGCCTCATACAGAATCTTGCAACCTATACTGTCGAGCAGATTGAGATATGTCTAAGTGCAGATGTGAGATATGTCTAAGTGCAGATGTGAGATATGTCTAAGTGCACCATGATGGTAATCCTTCAGCACTCACTAACATACTTTAACACGTTGTTTTCTCGCCCACTACCACAGGAGAACTACCTGCCACCGGAGCTCTTCTCAGCAGACTCGTGTGCTCTGTGTTATGGTTACCTGCAGAACCAGGACATCTTCTACACCAAGTGGCTCCCAATGGACCTTCTCAAGACACTGATGGAAGGAGGTCGTGCCTACACCTACAAGATCACCGTCTTGTTCAATCCAAAGAACGTCTCTCAGGTGGTAAGAATTTTGTTGAAGTATATGGAAAGAAGGGAAAGAAATGGATAAGTGAAGGATATAGAGAAGTTACTAATATGACAAAAGCTAGATTTTACGGTCTGTATTAAAATATTCTCCCTTTTTTGTACGTTTACGTATTACTTTTTTTCCATTTCGCTTCCGGAGAGTATTGTTCTAAAAAGATGATGAACATGCAGGGATAATGCATTTTCTCTGAAAACGTATTACTGAAAGAATCATCAAGCTGGTGTATTCAGGAAGTTGTCACTTTCTGGAAGGAAGGAAGCTGTCAGTAGTTGGAGGCAACACCAGTGACGTAGAAATACAGTATGTTGACAGCCATGCTGAGATAGTGTTGACAGTGATCTGAGATAGTGTTGACAGTGATCTAAGATAGTGTTGACAGCGATGCTGAGATAGTGTTGACAGTGATCCAAGATAGTGTTGACAGAGATGCTGAGATAATTTTGACAGCGATGCTGATATAGTGTTGACAGCGATGCTGAGATAGTGTTGACAGCGATGCTGAGATAATTTTGACAGCGATGCTGAGATAGTGTTGACAGCGATGCTGAGATAGTGTTGACAGCGATGCTGAGATAGTGTTGACAGTGATCTAAGATAGTGTTGACAGCGATGCTGAGATAGTGTTGACAGAGATGCTGAGATAGTGTTGACAGTGATGCTGAGATAGTGTTGACAGTGATGCTGAGATAGTGTTGACAGTGATGCTGAGATAGTGTTGACAGCGATGCTGAGATAATTTTGACAGCGATGCTGAGATAGTGTTGACAGCGATGCTGAGATAGTGTTGACAGCGATGCTGAGATAGTGTTGACAGTGATCTAAGATAGTGTTGACAGCGATGCTGAGATAGTGTTGACAGAGATGCTGAGATAGTGTTGACAGTGATGCTGAGATAGTGTTGACAGTGATGCTGAGATAGTGTTGACAGTGATGCTGAGATAGTGTTGACAGTGATGCTGAGATAGTGTTGACAGTGATGCTGAGATAGTGTTGACAGTGATGCTGAGATAGTGTTGACAGTGATGCTGAGATAGTGTTGACAACGATGCTGAGATAGTGTTGACAGCGATGCTGAGATAGTGTTGACAGCGATGCTGAGATAGTGTGTCTTGACAGTGATGCTGAGATAGTGTTGACAGTGATGCTGAGATAGTGTTGACAGTGATGCTGAGATAGTGTTGACAGTGATGCTGAGATAGTGTTGACAGTGATGCTGAGATAGTGTTGACAGTGATGCTGAGATAGTGTTGACAGCGATGCTGAGATAGTGTTGACAGTGATGCTGAGATAGTGTTGACAGTGATGCTGAGATAGTGTTGACAGCGATGCTGAGATAGGGTGTCTTGACAGTGATGCTGAGATAGGGTGTCTTGACAGTGATGCTGAGATAGTGTTGACAGTGATGCTGAGATAGGGTGTCTTGACAGTGATGCTGAGATAGGGTGTCTTGACAGTGATGCTGAGATAGTGTGTCTTGACAGTGATGCTGAGATAGTGTTGACAGTGATGCTGAGATAGTGTGTCTTGACAGTGATGCTGAGATAGTGTTGCCAGTGATGCTGAGATAGTCTTGACAGTGATGCTGAGATAGTGTCTGACAGTGATGCTGAGATAGGGTGTCTTGACAGTGATGCTGAGATAGGGTGTCTTGACAGTGATGCTGAGATAGGGTGTCTTGACAGTGATGCTGAGATAGGGTGCCTTGAGAGCGATGTTAAGACAGAGAGCGGCTCCTCTTGTCCTCTCCAATACTTTGGAGAAACTGGCCGCTCTCTATCTGAGACTTAAAGAACGCCATGTAAGAGATCACAGTCATCCTATTAACTGGTTCTCTGCCAAAATTATCTACCCTTCTTCTAGCCTTGACAGTGACGTCTTGTAAGGCATCACTTATTCACAACATCCTAATATGAATGTTAATAGGTCACAAGGTTTCAGAGACCGATTAAAAGTTCCTATCATCAGTCCAATACAAAGTGAAATGGTGAAGCCCAAAAGGAGTTTGAGGTAATTAGTAATTAGTAAATACCTCAAACTCCTTTCGATCTACACCTTTCTCATTTGTATTGGACTGATGAAGCCACTGTGAGGCTAAACGTTTCCACAATAATGATACCCAAGTGTTGAACATGTGTCTAATTTATCAACTTGTCTGTCTCTGAACCATTTACCTGCTTACTACGGAGTGGATATAAATTCATTGGAGAACATACATAGAAGGATGACAAAGTTGAATCACCGTATAAGGAATCTCCCATATGAAGACAGACTTAGAACCTTGAATCTCCACTCTCTTGAGAAACATAGAATGAGACGACATATCACAGAAGTGTGTAACTGGATGACTGGCATGAACAAAAGCGATATTAATAAAATACTGAGGATATCGAATCAAGTAAGAACCAGAAATACTGGATTTAAGTCAGATTTAATTTAGATTTAGAATAGACATGGGTAAGTACTGGTTTTCAAAAAGAGTTGTTGATGCGTGGAACAATCTTCCGAGTAGAGTAATAGAGACTAAGACTTTGGATAGTTAAGTTTTTCGATTGATATATGCCAAGAATCGACGAGTTGAAAGGAGAAGGTGAGAAGGAGGAAATCTGAAGATGGATGTGTGGAGGAAGGGTGAAGATCAGTGCCCAACCACTGTAGGCAGGTGGTACTGATCCAAGCGATGAATAGCAGGGTGGACGACAGCTCACTGAGCGGAGGGCAACAGGCAGAAAGGTCGAGATATTTTCAGGTACGAGGTGCAACAGGCACATTTATTGAATTAGTTTTAGAGCTCAAGAACACAAACAGGAACACACAGAGGTATATAGATCAGAGGTCAGATAAGAGTATAGTAGTAGTAGGTAGTAGTAAGTAGCAATGGAAGCTGGTATGGGACAGGGGTATATTGTTTTGAGGAGAATTCTTTGTAATACTTCATGACGAAGCTGCCTATATTCTGTTTGAATGTGATAGAAATAGCGATTAATAATGATTCAAGGCATTTAAGTCTACGGAAATTTGGTTCTTTAAATCACTAGGAGGGCATCGTTGAATTTCATCAGGTGGTTGGCTGAATTTCAGTGTTGTACGCAGACGTTGTTCAAGTTTTCTTTCCTACATGCATTAGTATGTTCACTGAGACGTGTTTCGAGGTTTCTTACTGTTTCACCTATGTATATTCTGTCACAGCCTCCACAGGGATAGTATAAACACCTGCAATGATTGGTTCAATGTTCTTCATTTCGTCCTAGTCAGAACTTTTATGGAAGTCCAGGTTGCAGTGAGAATTCTATCACTTCCATAAAAGATCTGACTAGGATGAAACTGAAGAACACTGAACCAATCAACGCAGGGGTTTATACTATCCCCTGTGGAGGCTGTGACAGAATATGCGTAGTGAAACAGCAAGAAACCTCGAAAGCGTCTCAATGAACACATTAATGCATGTAAGAAGATAACTTGAACAACGCTGCGTACAACACCAGAATTCCACCAACCACCTTATGAAACTCAACAAAGCCCGCCTAATGATTAGAGAACCCAATTTCATAGATGTAATTGCCTTGAATCATCATTAATTGCTGTTTCTAACATAATTAAACAGTATAAAGGCAGCTTCATCATCTCAGAAGTATTAGTAAGAATTCTCCTTAAAACAATAAACCCTACTACCACATATCTGCTTCCACTACTCAATGAGGCAGAAGGGAAGACCTATGATGAAAGAAGACAGAGGGAGGTAAAAGAGATTAAGAGCATCATCGTGATGACAAGAGAAGATATGAGCGAACTGGCAAATTTTCAGAGATTTGGGAGGTATTCGAGGGAAAAGAACCACCAAGTTGACATTCATGACATAAGTGGTATGAAACACGATCTTGCAGAAGAAACCATGGTTAAAAATTCTCGAAAATACTACTGAGTGTACCTCAAATATGACAGAACACAAAAAAGAACAGGAACAACTGAGGAAGAGAGAAAGAAGGCACCAGTGGCAAGCGAAGCGGAGACAGAGCAGTTACCGACAGACAGGGAAATGTAGCCTCGAGGGGAACAACAATCACAACCTGCCCACTAGACCACCCACAGCATCCCCACCAATCAGCCACCAATACCACCACAACACCAGCCTACCATAATATACAGTCCTGTCTACCTCAGCCTGCAAGAATCCCTCCCACCTCCCTGAATACAGTTCAGGAGAGGAAGCTGAAGGTATGGTGTACCAACACAGATGGAAATAACAAATAAGAGTGATGAGTGGCCGGAAAAGTTGACTGAGGCATCTCTGGACATCATAGCACTCACAGAGACAAATATCACAGGGGTGATAACAGATGCGATCTTCTATCAGTATATCATATCCTGTGAAAAGACAGGGTGAACAAAGAGAAAAGAGGAGTTGCACTGCTCATCAAAAACCAATGGAGTTTTGAGGAGATGGGAGGACTAGTCAGAGGTGAAGAGGATGACTATGTAAAAGGAACATTTCAAACCAGGGGTCCAAAAGTGATGATAACTGATTTACAACCCACCATCGAACAGTAGGAGACCAAGACAAGAATACAATGAGAGCAGCAGAATGGTAGCCACACTAGCCGAGGTGGTTAGAAGGGCCCACATAAGCAGGGAAATTTACTCATCATGGTGGATTTCAACCACAAGGAGACCAGAGATGTAGAGAGCCAAGATGTTGGAGGCAGTGGTAAAATGTTTCATGTACCAACATGTTAGGGACACAACCTAAGAGAGAGAGAGATAGAGAGAGAGGTGATGAACCAGCAAGGCTGGAGCTCATATTCACATTAAACAGTTCAGACGTAAAGAAAATCACACACGAAATTCCCCCTCCCATAGTGCAAACGATCGTGTGGTCCTGAGTTTCGAATACATAGTAGAGTTAACAATAAAGAGTGATGTAAGACGAGAAGGACAGGAGAAACCAAACTTCAAAAAAAGTGGACTACAAACATATGAGGCAATTCCTGTATGAGGTGCAGTGGGTAAGAGACCTAGAAGGGAGGCAGAGAAGTTTGTGCCAAGAGGCAACAGAAAAATAGGAAGACCAGAAGTGAGCCAGTCATTTACCAGGAGGTGTGGAGAGGCCAAAGCCAAGTGTACTAGAGCATGGATAAATTATAGAAGGCTAAGGACTTGGGAAAACAGGGAGTTCAGCCAAAGAGCTAGAAATTAATTTGCATGTATACAGAGAGAGGCCCAGCAGCAATACGAGAATGACATATCATCAAAAGCCAAATCTAACCCAAAGTTGTTATACAGTCACATCAGGAGAAAAACAACAGTCAAGGACCAGGTAATCAGGGAGGAAGGAAGGAGGGAATCGACCAGGAATTATGTAAGGAGCTCATCTCAAGATGCAAGGAGGTATTCACAGTGGAGACAAAGAGTTTCCAACAATCAGAGGGAGTAGGGTGCACTGGCAAGTGCTGGACACACTGCACACAACCGAGGAGGTAAAGAAACTGCTACGCGAACTAGATACTTCGAAGACAGTGGGGCCAGATAACATCTCTCTGTGGATCCTGAGAGAGGGAGCAGATGCCCTACGTGTGCCACTAACAATTTTCAATAAATCATGTGAAACAGGGACACTGCCTGTGGCATGGAAGACAGCAAATGTAATCCCAGTTTTTAAGAAAGCAGACAGACGGGCAGCACTAGATTACAGACCTGTGTAACTGACATGTATAGTATGTAAAGTTATGGAGAAGATTATGAGAAGAAGAGTGGTGGAGCACCTAGAAAGGAATGGACTCATACATGACAAGCAGCACGGCTTCAGGAAGGGAAATCCTGTGTCACAAATCTACTGGAGTTATACAATAAGGTAACAGTAGACTGAGTAGACTGCATCTTCTTGGACTGTAAAATGGCTTTCTATACAGTACTACACAAGAGACTAGTTGAAAAGCTAGAGGAGCAGGCAGGAATAGCAGGGAAAGTACTGCAATGGATCAGGAAATACCTGGCAGGAAGGAAACAACGAGTGTTGGGGTTCCAAAAGGGTCAGTCCTAGGTCCGGTGCTGTTTCTAGTATGTGAATACATGAAAAAAGTGGTTGATTCAGAGGTGTCCATGTTCGCAGGCGATAGGAAGCTAATGAGCAGAATACAAGTGGACGATAGTCGGGTAAGCATACAAGGAGATCTGGACAGGCTGCAAACCTGGTCCACCAAATGGCTTCTGGAGTTTAACCCCAGTAAGTGCAAAGTCATGTAGTTTGGTGAAGACCCATATTGAAGTATACAGCACCGGTTAAACCTGGTCAAACAGGTCAAGAAAATAGAGAAAGTGCAAAGGTTCGCAACAAGAATAGTCCCGGAACTAAGGGGTATGCCCTACGACACTGTAAGACAGGAGGAATAGGGATGACGTTGTAACGACATTAACATACTAAGAGGAATTGACAAGGTGGAATGGGACAGAATGTTTCAGAGATGGGACACAGGAACAAAGAGTCACAGCTGGAAGCTGAAAGCTCAGATGAGTCATAGGGATGTCAGGAAGTATTTGTCAGGAAGTATTTGTCAGGAAGTGGAACAATGATGTAGTGGAGGCAGGATCCATACATAGCTTTAAGAAGAGGTTTCATAAAACTCATGGAGATGGGAAAGACTGGACCTTGTAGCGACCAGCAAAGAGTCGGGGGCCAGGAGCTATGACTTGACCTCTGCAACCACAAATGGGTGAGTAAATAGGTGAATACATACACACACTCACATTCATCGGCAAGTCAGACGTCCATTTGCTCGTTTGTGTTTATTGTGTGTTTATCGCTTGGTATTTGTGTACAATTTATGCAAGAAGCAGTTTAAAGTGTCGTGGAAGCGAAGGAATTAACGAAACTTATTTTAATGTGAAAGCGATACGCAGTTTTGACTATGTTGATTTTAACTGCGGATTAGCACTAAGTTGCCTCATTTTTGTCATAGACAAATAGAACAATTACGCGGAAAAATGATACAGGGACTTTTGCCACCACCACTGGATTAACATACACAAACACCACTGGACTAATATACACATACACCACTAGATTATAAGCACATTTTCATGAGCATCACAAGTGCAATGTATGACACACAACTGAGGAGGAGGTGAAGAAGTTGCTCAGTGACCTTGATACCTCAAAGACGATGGGACCTGACAACATCTCCCCGTGGGTCCTTAGAGAGGGAGCAGAGACGCTGTGTGTGCCACTAACCACAATATTCAACACATCCCTTGAAACTGGGCAGCTACCTGAGGTATGGAAGAAGGCAAATGTAGTTCCCATTTTTAAGAAAGGAGACAGAAACGAGGCACTAAACTATAGAGCAATGTCACTGACGTGTATAGTGTGCAAAGTCATTGAGAAGATTACCAGGAGGAGAATGGTGGAGCACCTGGAACGGCACAGGATTATAAACGACAACCAGCACGGATTCATGAAAGGCAAATCCTGTGTCACAAACCTTCTGGAGTTCTATGACAAAGTAACAGAGAAGACACGAGAGAGTGTCAGAGTGGGCGCCTGTGACGAGCAGGGTTCCACAGGGGTCAGTCCTAGGACCGGTGCTGTTTCTGGTATATGTGAACTACATGACGGAAGGAATAGACTCAGAAGTGTCCCTGTTTGCAGATGATGTGAAGTTGATGAGAAGAATTCAATTGGACGAGGACCAGGCGGAACTATAAAGGGATCTGGACAGGCTGCAGGAATGGTCCAGAAACTGGCTCCTGGAGTTCAACCCCACCAAGTACAAAGTTATGAAGATTGGGTAAGGGCAAAGAAGACCGCAGACGGAGTACAGTCTAGGGGCCAAGAGACTACAAACCTCAGTCAATGAAAAGGATCTTGGGGTGAGTATAACACCGGACACATCTCCTGAGGCGCACATCAACCAAATAACTGCTGCAACATACGGGCGCCTAGCAATCCTAAGAACAGCATTCCGACATCTCAATAAGGAATCGTTCAGGACCCAATACACCGTATACGTTAGGCCTGTATTGGAGTATGCAGCACCAGTTTGGAACCTACACCTAGCCAAACGCGTAAGGAAAATAGAGAAAGTGCAAAGGCTTGCAACAAGACTAGTCCCGGAACTAAGGGGCATGTGGGATATGATAACGACATATAAAATACTGAGAGGAATCGACGAGGTGGACACAGACAAGATATTCCAGAGATGGGACACAGCAACAAGGGGTCACAGTTGGAAGTTCAAGACTCATGTGAATCACTTTTATGTTAGGAAGTATTTCTTCAGTTACAGAGTTGTCAGGAAGTTTAATAGTCTGGGAAATGATGTAGTGGAGGCAGGATCCATTCATAGCTTTAAGAAGAGGTATGATAAAGCTAATGGAGCATGAAGACCTAGTAGCGACCAGTGAAGAGGCGGGGCCAGGAGCTATGACTCGACCTCCGCAACCACAATTAGGTGAGTACACACACACACCAGAACGAGCCCTTGGTTTACCCGAAGGTGCAGGGAGGCAAAAACTAAGTGCACTAGAGAAAGAAAAAACTACAGAAGACAAAGGACCCAGGAAAATAAGGAGATTAGTCGAAGAGCCAGAAACGAGTAAGCCCAGCGACAGTACGAAAACAACATAGCATCGAAAGTCAAGTCTGACCCGAAACTGCTGTATAGCCACATTAAGAGGGAGACAACAGACAAAGACCAGGTGATCAGGCTGAGGAAAGAAGGTGGGGAACTCACAAGAAACGATCAAGAGGTATGTGAGGAGCTCAACACGAGATTTAAGGAAGTATTTACAGTGGAGACAGGAAGGACTCTAGGAAGACAGAAAACAGGGGGACATCAAGGAATATACCAACAAGTGTTCGATGACATACACACAACTGAGGAGGAGGTGAAGAAGCTGCTAAGGGACCTTGATACCTCAAAGTCGATGAGACCGGACATCTCTCCGTGGGTCTTTAGAGAGGGAGCAGAGATGCTGTGTGTGCCACTAACCACAAACTTCAACACATCCCTTGAAACTGGGCAACTACCTGAGGTGTGGAAGATGGCAAATGTAGTTCACATTTTTAAGAAAAGAAATAGAAACGAGGCACTAAACTATAGACCAGTGTCAATGACGGGTATAGTATGTAAAGTCATGGAGAAGATTATCAAGAGGAGAGTGGTAGAGCACCTGGAACGGAACAAGATTATAAATGACAACCAGCACAGATTCAGGGAAGGCAAATCCTGTGTCACAAACCTCCTGGAGTTTTATGACAAGGTAACAGAAGTAAGACACGAGAGAGAAGGGTGGGTTTACTGCATTTTCTTGGACTGCAAGAAGGCCTTCGATACAGTTCCTCACAAGAGATTAGTGCAGAAGCTAGAGGATCAGGCACGTATAACAGGAAGGGCACTGCAATGGATCAGAGAATACCTGACAGGGAGGCAACAACGAGTCATGGTACGTGATGAGGTATCTCAGTGGGCGCCGGTGACGAGCGGGGTCCCACAGGGGTCAGTCCAAAGACCAGTGGTATTTTTGGCATATGTGAATAACATGATATAAGTGATAGACTCAGAAGTGTCCCTTTTCGCAGATGATGTGAAGTTAATGAGGAGAATTAAATCAGATGAAGATCAGGCAGGACTACAAAGAGACCTGGCCAGGCTGGACACGTGGTCCAGCAACTGGCTTCTCGAATTTAATCCCGCTAAATGCAAAGTCATGAAGATCGGGGAAGGGCATAGAAGACTGCAAACCTCACACAAGGAGAAAGATCTTGGGGTGAGTATAACACCGAGCACGTCTCCGGAAGCACACATCAACCAGATAACTGGTGCAGCATATGGGCGCCTGGCAAACCTGAGAATAGCGTTCCGATACCTTAGTAAGGAATCGTTCAAGACACTGTACTCTCTGTGCGTCAGGCCCATATTGGAGTATGCAGCACCAGTTTGGAACCCACACCTGGTCAAGCACGTCAAGAAATTAGAGAAAGTGCAAAGGTTTGCAACAAGGTTAGTTCCGGAGCTAAGGTCAATGTCCTATGAAGAAAGGTTAAGGGAAATCGGCCTGACAACACTGGAAGACCGGAGGGTTAGGGGAGACATGATAACGACATACAAAATACTGTGTGGAATAGATAAGGTGGACAGAGACAGGATGTTCCAGAGAGGGGACACAGAGACAAGGGGTCACAATTGGAAGTTGAAGACTCAGACGAGTCAAAGGGATGTTAGGAAGTATTTCTTCAGTCATAGAGTTGTCATGAAGTGGAATAGTCTAGCAAGCGATGTAGTGGAGGCAGGTTCCATACATAGCTTTAAGGAGAGGTATGATAAAGCTCATGGAGCAGGGAGCGTGACCCAGTAGCGGCCAGTGAAGAGGCGGGGCCAGGAGCTATGACTCGACCCCTGCAACCACAACTAGGTGAGTACTAGGTGAGTACACACACACACAATAATATGTCAAGCCCTTCTTGGCGTTTGCAACAAAAGAATAAAAGACACTTAATCAATCACGTCAAGAAGGTGGAAAAAGTGCAGAAGTTTGCTAAGAGACTATTCCAAGAGACTAATGGAACTACATATAATGATATCTAATAACAGTTGAACTAGGGGTGACATGATAATGACGTAGAAAATACCGAGAGAAATTGATAGGGTGGACAAAGACAGACTATTCAAGAGGCCTAAATTTTGAAAATAAGACAACGGAGGATAAAGAGATCGATGTGTTACATAGATGTAAGGAAAACTTGTTTACCCATGTTGCCCAATTGGTAGCGACCTCAGGCTCCTGGTTCGATCCCCGGACGAGTGGAAATGCTGGGCACGTTTCCTTGGGCCTGCTGCCCCTGTTCACGTAGCAGTAGGTAGGTACACTTGGGTGTTAGCCGACTGGTGTTCTTCGAATCCTGGAGGAGAGGATTGAAGCAACCCAGTGAAAATAAACTAGTCTGATGTCACGGTGTCATCGTGTTATTGTGGGTTACTGTCTGATGTCACGGTGTCATCGTGTTATTGTGGGTTACTGTCTGATGTCACGGTGTCATCGTGTTATTGTGGGTTATTGTCTGATGTCACGGTGTCATCGTGTTATTGTGGGTTACTGTCTGACGTCACGGTGTCATCGTGTTATTGTGGGTTACTGTCTGATGTCACGGTGTCATCGTGTTATTGTGGGTTACTGCTATCCAGGTTAATAATACAAACACAATCTTTTTTAAACCATACCACGGGTGGGGGTTCGAACCCGCGGACAGAGAGTCTCAAAACTCCAGACCGTCGCGTAAGCCACTGGGCCAGCTAGCTTCAATAAGATTCATCCAACTAGGTATATTTCTACACCATAGGAAGGTTAGCATAGGCACCACTGTGTCCACAAATGCAAGTTTTTACAGACGAATCTCCCGCTTGCAAAGTGGTAGACGTATAAGCCACACATAGCTTAAAGAATAGGACTGAAAGGGCTCATGATGCCAGAACAGGGGGAACCCAGTGGAGGCAAGAATCGGGGGCAGGACTCGAGTCCTGCAACAACCCGTAGCTGGGTTGGTAGCCTACTCATCTCACACACTGAGTCTCCGTGGTTCGATTCCCGGTAAGGATGGAAACATTAGGCGTGTTTCCTTAAGACACCTGTTGTCCCTGTTCACCTAGCAGTAAGTAGGTACCTGGGTGTTAGTCGACTGGTGTGAGTCGCATCCTAGGGGACAAAATTAACCTAAGTTTCCCGAAATGCTCTGCAAAATCAGGGACTTTTTATATAGTATGTCATTGATATCAGCTATGTCTGAGTAAGTTGTATCATATACTTGTAGAAATAATGATTATTATTATTATTATTATTATTATTATTATTATTTAGGAGTGTAAATATGAATACACATACACGATCAGATAATGTATTGAATTATCATAAAAGGGCTATTAAAGTCGACCTAGTCTAACTAATGTTAAATCACCAACGAACAACATAATTAAAGTATGTTGATATAGTTCTGTCTCATAACACAGAAAAATGCTTCATAAGAGTACTTAATTATTTTTATTTAAGTACTTTTAATCTCGTGTTGTATTGTTTCCGCCGACCTCGTAACTACTTAACATTATTTTCAACACAATTTTAACTCAAACAGATGACCAAATAGGTAGACAGGAGATACCAGTCTGCCTGTTGCTGACTGTGCAAACAATACCTAACTGTAATTAACACTGTGTGATGAGATAGTAAAGCTTATGGGACTTCTGAAGAGGTCAGGTATTATCAACTCTCATTAAATATGTACTATGCTGGCTTGTACTCTGCTAGACGAGGCTGGGCTTGTACTCTGCTAGACGAGGCTGGGCTTGTACTCTGCTAGACGAGGCTGGGCTTGTACTCTGCTAGACGAGGCTGGGCTTGTACTCTGCTAGACGAGGTTGGGCTTGTACTCTGCTAGAGGAGGCGAGGCTCATGCAAAGCGTTGATAACTTTCTAGGGTTGCTCAGTGACCAACATACATCTAGTTTAATTTCAAATTTCTACAATTTTTTCACAATGTTGATTCTGTTTTTAAAGGTAAACAAGATATGGAATTATAAGTGGGAGATGAAGTGAATATTAAGACAGTGAAGCTGTGGAAACATTAGGGAATATAAAGGTTTAGTTCAGTTTGAAAGTTTTATCAAGTCAATGATAAAACTTTTGACGTAGAAATTTCCCTTCTATTACCTCTAGCCTGTTACTTGGCTCTTTTACTTATTCTTTCATCTAGACTCAACTTTCATGACATGTGATTTGCATTCATAAGGTGTTTTATTAACCTTTATCAAATTAGAAAGTAAAAATTTACATTTACTTTCGACCAAACTTTTGTTTAGTAATCTCTAATTCTAATGCTACATTAAAAGCAATATTGATCCATTGTATTGGAAGGTGATAATACAGTGTTTTATACTGAAATAAAGAAAAAAGTATTATATTTTATGAGATGAGCAATTTATGTGGAGCATTAAGTAAGTTCTTGAAACAATAGATTTTGGTTCCTTCTCTTTTCACTCTTTACTCTCTATCTCTCTCTCCCCTTCGCACTCTTCCCTCTTTTTCTTCCAATGTATTTCCGTACGAATCTTGGGCTGTGATCTCGGTGAAAATCTTTCCAAAACCCCGCCTCATATTTTCTCATATATTTTTTCTCTCTCTCGCTGTGTCAGAGAGAGACCTCTCTCGCTGTGTCAGAGAGACCTCTCTCTCGCTGTCTCGGTCTGATACATATCACTCAGGTCACCAACATCCCGTTGTCGTTGAAGAAGCCGTTAAAATCTTGGGTAAAAGCTAGGTCATGTACTGGCCCTAGGTAAGTCACACTGCCCTCACCTATCTGCGTTGCATTAGGTCTCAGTGAACCTGTGCCTAATACATTAATAATGATATGCTGTATTCAGACCATCATCTTTTTATTTTTTTTAGTAGATCAGCTGCCTTCCGCTCAGGTAGAATCACCCGAGAAAGTGGAAACACTTCCACTGTCACTCATTTAGTTACTGTCTTCACAGAAGCATCCTGACATAGCAGTTAAGATGACTTTTGAACTGCAGCATCTCCATGACTCCTTCATGGCGCAGGACCTGTACTTCCCACTGCCAAAAATCATGTCCAGCTAACTGCTTTCCCTGAATCCCTTCATGAATATTTCATTGTTCACACTCCAACAGCATGTTAAATCATAAAAATTCTTGCCTCCACTCACTCCTATCTAACACACTCAACAAGCCTGTTGGGTGTTCAAACACATGGCACTCAAAGATCACTTTACCCCCCCCTCCCTCCTACCCTTCCTGGGACGACCCCTACCCCTCCTTCCATCCAACCCTTCCTGGGACGACACCTACCCCTCCTTCCCTCCAACCCTTCCTGGGACGACCCCTACCCCTCCTTCCCTCCAACCCTTCCTGGGACGACCCCTACCCCTCCTTCCCTCCAACCCTTCCTGGGACGACCCCTACCCCTCCTTCCCTCCTCCAAGGAGTTATACACCTTTCTAGTCACCCTACATCTTTTTAAATGTCCAAACCGCCTCAACAATCCTTCCTCAACTCTCTGAATAACATATCTGGTAGCCTTACACCTCTTATCTCTAGGCTCCCAATTCTTGCATAATATTCACACCACACATTGTCCTAAACACCACATCTCAGCTGCCTCCAGCCTCCTCATCCTCACTGTAACGTTGATAACATTTGCTCAGCATCCCAATTACAGTATTGGTGCCACTGAGTATTTCCCTTTTTTCCTCTGTGGATAAAGTTCTTTGTCACCCCAGGTGACTCAGGGCACCTCCCACCTTTCCCCAATCCCTTCATCAAGCCAACGGTGCTCATCACTATACACAATGATGATGAGCACCGTTGGCTGACAACGGTGCTAAACACTTGCTCCCTGGTAAGTTTTCTGCATTTATTTCTACAGTATTTAAGATTATGCCTATTTATTGTACTGATAAAGCCACTGGATGGCAAAACGTCTACAAGTAAAGATACTCAGATGTTGGTTGGTTAGTCTGTCTGCATTTTGGTTGGAGAATAAGTGGTATATGTCCCTGATGCGAATTTCAGAAAACTTTTGAAGTATTAATCACCGCCACTAAAACCGAACCCACACAACCTATTCTATATCGCTGCTGCTATCTTTATCGCTGCTGCTATCTTTCCTCCCAGAACACACTGGCCAAGGATAACTCCATCATCATCAATCTGTATGGCTAAGTTGACTTTATCGATTACTCGCCTACACAACATTACTGACTATTCATTTTTATAATATAATATTAAAGGATATAGAGGAAATAGAGAAGAGCTCCTGATGCTGATCTCCTAATTATCTCCTATTTACGTTTGTCTCCTAAAAACTAAACATTTCCAGGATCCCAGCTTTCCTATCTTTGGCGTCAATCTTTTACAATCTGCTCCTTCTATCTTTACTTCGATACCTTCTATAATCAAACTGCGTATTCAATGCGTAGTGATATTCCGAACACCAGACAGTTTACCCAGACACCGCTCCATTACGTTACAGGTCGTGTTTATCTCGATTAGTGGTGCACAATTTGCACCTTATACCTTTCACCTTCTCGCCCGTCCATCTTCATGAACGCTATAATAGCTACCTTCAACTTCACATCAAACCATGTATATTTTCGAAGATTTTAATTGCTATCATTTCCGTTGGGGTAAATCTTATTGAGACTCACCTGGTAATCTATTGCAGTCTTTTTTATTACCCCTTTACCTTCATGAGTGTTTTATTACCTCTTTACCATAATACGTATATCTTAAATACTGGAATTCTGACCCTTGTGCACCCTCGAGGGCACACTCCTACGTGCTCCCTCGAGGGCACACTCCTGCGTGCACCCTCGAAACACACTCCTGCGTGCACTCTCGAGGGCACACTCCTACGTGCACTCTCGAGGGCACAATCCTGCATGTACTGATTTCTCATTCTACTCAATGTCTGCGGCGTTAGTCTTCGTTTAGTGGTAAACGATCTTCATTACAGAGACCATTTTATCCATTATTCTTACTTCTTATTACATCCGTCTTTATCGTCGCTTTGAACTAGCTTATGCGACACCCTTTACACGTTATACTTCTCCCTCTGGGAAACACCTGACTCCTCTAGATCATCAGCACTTGTATGAGTGCAGTATGAGTGCAGTATGAGTGCAGCATGAGTGCAGCATGAGTGCAGTATGAGTGCAGTATGAGTGCAGTATGAGTGCAGTATGAGTGCAGCATGAGTGCAGCATGAGTGCAGTATGAGTGCAGTATGAGTGCAGTATGAGTGCAGCATGAGTGCAGTATGAGTGCAGCATGAGTGCAGTATGAGTGCAGTATGAGTGCAGTATGAGTGCAGTATGGGAAAAGATGAGAAAATGAGGAGACAAATTCTCTCCTAAAGCTCTGCTCTCTGGTCCTTGACATTGCTGGTGTGGAAATGGTTGATTTAGTTGGAGTTGCAAGGGTTAGTTGGAGTTGCAAGGGTTAGTTGGAGTTGCAAGGGTTAGTTGGAGTTGCAAGGTTTTCTTCATTCTAATTCCCTTTGAGAATGTACTGTTTTAGATTTCACCAACTATTACCAGTAACTTACCTGTAGTCGTTTCCAGGGGCAGCTTCCCAGTGGACCGGTCCCAGACCAGACCTCCTTGTTGTTGGCCTGATCGATCAGACTGTTGGTGTCTGCCCTCCGCAGTTCACATGCACCACAGCCCGGTTGATCAGGAACTGACTTTAAGAAGCAATGAAATTCCCTCTTGAATACAACTAGTGGAAGATAATTCATATAACAATCAAACTGGTGTTCCCGGGCAAACATCAGCGCTGGCAGTGTCAACCTATGACAGCTAATGTGATAGACCTAATAGAATTAGGTCTATCAGCTTAATAGACCTAATAGAATCAGGTCTATTATTATCTTTCCTCAGTGGTGTTTACAGTTGTGGCCATTCAGTGGGAGTCTGCTATCGTCGTTGATTTTCTAAAACTAAATGCATTAGGCCGCAATCCTTCCCATTATGGATTTATTGCTCTTACTTATTCCATTTTTAAATTAATAGAGAGTATTCCAGGAGACTACTATGGTACTTGAAGATATTAATGCATATCCCACAGTAAGGGTCGTTCAGATTTTGATTCTTTAATTCTTCTCATACATACATTCGCTCTTACATTGCCATAGGTTGGCTTCTAGTGGCAGTTTTATTGTAGTGAAGCATGAGGTATGACAAGATCTTATCATATCTCATCTTAGAAAAATGATTTAGTGTCCAGATGAATAACTATTTCTCTTCAGACGTTGTTCTAGTTGAAGACGTTCTATAAATGGTGCGTTCTTAGTACAATCCGCTTTTTATTTGCAATTAATAAACCACTCTGAGTTCTACCTCCGGGAATTTGGTTCTCTTTGTCTGTGGATGTGCAAGTGTCCACAGTGTATACGGAATGCGTCTATTATACCTTCTTTCCTTTTCTCCCTGAATGGATCCCTTATCCCGATCTGCCAGACTGTTAGAGTTATTGGCCTTCATGCTGACTGTACATGTCAGGGAAAATACAACTGACAACCTTAACAGCGACGTGTCTTAATTAACGAATTTTTTTTGTCACACTTATGTGAGACGACAGGCGAGTTCTTCATGGCCTTCATGCGGCCACAATCAGGCCTCTGTCGAGGCCTGATTGTGGGAATAATTTATCTTCATGTGCTTTAACAGCTGCTATCTTCAAGTCTGATGGTGTCCATCATCAAGGACTGCGTTTGTGACTTTCTTTCGTCTCCAGTAGAATGATTATATGCAGAGTCTAGCGTTCCTTCATTGAAAACCCGTCGTAGTACAGACTGTCTACGCTCTGTATTGCTTTCACGACTTTTATAACCCTGCAATGTATAAAATGATCAAAGAGGCTAGTAATGCCGACACTTTCAACTGTCGCCCATATTAACTTTCGCCTTCAGATTCAGGTTACCTCTCACAATACACATTTTTCCTGTGCATATTACTGATTTCTTTTCTGATTCCTCTTGGAAGGTACCGATGATTCGAGTATGTCCCTTGTTTCCGTTTTTAGTCTGGCAACACTGTCACAGTCATGCACTCCCTCTTCCTTGACCATTTTCAATTACATTAACAAAGCTATGGCGCCCACCACCCACAATATTTCTACCATGTATGCGCACTAATTATGTATTATATTATTAGTCGACATCCAGGCATTGTCGAGGCAGGAAGTGTTGCGTAATTGAGGGTTGGCCTTGATTTAGACATGATAGGTAACGAGAGCTTTCTTATACAGTGGATTAATTTTATCATCCTTTGGTAACATGATGCAACATTTACGTTACATTAACGTACCATGACTCGTTGTTGTCTTCCTGATAGGTATTCCCTGATCCATTGTAGTGCCTTTCCTGCAGTGCCTTCCCTGTTATCCCTGCCTGGTCCTCCAGCTTTTGCACTAATCTCTTGTGTGAAACTGTGTCAAAACCTTCTTACAGTCCAAGAAAATGCAATCTACCCACCCCTCTTTCTCTTGTTTACTGCTGTCACCCTGTCATAGAACTCCAGTAGGTTTGTGACACAGGATTTCCCATCCCTGAAACCGTGCTGGCTGTTGTTGATAATAAGCTCATTCCTCTCTAGGTGTGTGTGTGTGTATGTGTGTATGTGTGTGTGTATATATGTGTGTGTGTATGTGTGTGTGTGTGTATGAGTGTGTGTGTGTGTGTGTGTGTGTTTGTGTGTGAGCGCACAATTCAGCTCACTATAAATTAAACGTGTAAGTCTTCAATAATTTGATGGTATTATTGAGTCTGCTGCCGCTGCCTTAGCAACCAATTACTAACGACGAGGCAGACTGATTGTCTTCCTCCTTTGCTTCCTTCCCATCCCATCCTGCCATCATCAATATCTTTCCTTCCTTCTTTTCTTCTTGCCGTCTCTTCCTTTCTTATTGCCTTCCCTTCGTACCATCCTTTCTTCCTTCCATTTCTGCCTTAATGTTTTCTCGTCATACCATCTGTTCTTCCTATAATTTCTTCTAGTATTAACTTAGCCTAAAATTTTAAACTCACACTTGACCCCAATAATAATAATGCCCACTTTAATAATACATAGACCCATGATCATCTTAGTCAGAAAATACACCCATGTCATCCCCTGCCAACTAAATCTATTTATTATGAGGCAATAATACACTTTACCATCTATGAGTGTCCAGAAACTAAGTACCTAAGCTCCGGGACTAGTCTTGTTGCAAACCTTTGCACTTTCTCTAGTTTCCTTACGTGTTTGGCTAGGTGTGGGTTCCAAACTGGTGCTGCATACTCCAATATAGGTCTAACGTACACAGTGCACAGGGTCCTGAACGATTCCTTATTGAGATGTTGGAATGTTGTTCTTAGGTTTGCTAGGCGCCCATATGCAGCAGCAGTTATTTGGTTGATGTGCGCCTCAGAGATGTTCCCGGTGTTATACTCACCCCAAGATCCTTTTCCTTGAATGAGGTTTGTAGTCTCTGGCCCCCTAGACTATACTCCGTCTGCGGTCTTCTTTGCCCTTCCCCACTTAGTGGGGTTGAACTCCAGGAGCCAGTTGCTTTACCAGGCCTGCAACCTGTCCAGATCCCTTTGTAGTTCTGCCTGGTCTTCATTCGATTGAATTCATCTCATCAACTTCACGTCATCTGCAAACAGGGACACTTCTGAGTCTATTCCTTCCGTCATGTCGTTCACAAATACCAGAAACAGCACCGGTCTAGGACTGTGGAACCGTGCTCTTCACAGGCGCCCACTCTGACACTTCGCCACTTACCATGACTCGCTGTTGTCTTCCTGACAGGTATTCCCTGATCCTTTGCAGTGCCTTCCCTGTTATCTCTGCCTGGTCCTCCAGCTTTTGCAATAACCTCATGTGTGGAACTGTGTCAAACACCTTCTTACAGTTCAAGAAAATGCAATCTACCCACCCCTCTCTCTTTTGTCTTACTGCTGTCACCCTGTCATAGAACTCCAGTAGGTTTGTAACACAGGATTTCCCGTCCCTGAAACCGTGCTGGCTGTCATTGATAAGCTCATTCCTTTCTAGGTGCTCCACCACTCTTCTTCTGATAATGTACTCCATGACTTTGCATACTATACATGTCAGTGACACTGGTCTGTAGTTTAATGGTTCGTGCCTGTCTCTTTTTTTAAAAATTGGGACTACGTCTGCTGTCTTCCATACCTCAGGAAGGCGTCCTGTTTCGATAGATGAGTTGAAGATTGTTGTTAGTGGTACACATAGTGCCTCTGCTCCCTCTCTCAGTACCCATGGAGAGATGTTATCTGGCCCCATCGCTTTTGAGGTGTCCAGCTCGCTTAATGTATTGTGTCCAACACTTGATGGTGTACCCCACCTCTCTGTCTTTTTGGAGTCCCTTCTGTCTCCTTTGTGAACACTTCTTTGAACCTCGTGTTGAGCTCCTCACATACTTCATGGTCATTTTGTGTGAACTCCCCTCCTTCCTTCCTCAGCTTTATCACCTGGTCCTTGAGTGTTGTTTTCTCCTGATGTGGCTACAATAGCTTTGGATCAGATTTGGCTTTCGCTGCTATGTCGTTTTCGTATTGTCGTTGGGCCTCCCTTCTTACCTGTGCATATTCATTTCTGACTCTACGACTGCTCTCCTTGTTCTCCTGGGTCCTTTGCCTTCTATACCTCTTCCTTTCTCTAACACATTTGGTTTTTGCCTCTCTACACCTTTGAGTGAACCAAGAGCTCATCCTGGCTCTCTCGTTGTTTATGTTACCCTTGGGTAACATAAACATATTGTTGTCACATATTCCATCATCTCGTTTACTGACTTCCCTGCCAGTTCTCTATCCCACTGAACCCCGTACAGTTTGGCTTCATTCGTCAGCCCTTCCTGCTTCCCTCTCCACTTGTAACTCTACTATGTATTCGAAGCTCAGAACCAAGTGGTCACTGGCCCCGAGGGGTCTTTCTACGACTTCAACTGGTTACTATAGGAATCACAAGTGTAAGTCAAGTCTAAGTACGGACTGGGAAAGTCAGTAAAGTCGACACGAAGTGGTACAGGAATATTAATGATAAATTATCCGCGTGTAGTGTGGTTGCGGGGCGTCGTGAGCAGCGGTCTGTACGTCGGGTGGACATATAGATATTAGAAAAACTTTACGAATTCGAGATCTGAGCTCATTAGGCTGGGATGCGGATGCTTTAGGGATGAAGGCTTGTTGAGGTCAGTTTCTAGCTGAGTATTCTCAAAATATGCTAATATGTCTAGGAGCGTCTTCGCTCATAGAGATGTTTGCATGAAAATGGCAGGTGTAATGTGAGAGACTAATAATGGAACGGAGTCGAAAGGGCGAGTACATTAGTGGTTATCAAGACAAAGAGGATTGTCAGGGATGCTAGCGACCATGGAGTAAGGTGCAGTTTATTGTGTTTTGAAGAGAGTTGGAAAAACGTGAAGAGGCACTTGTATTTATGTGGCGTTTGTTATTAAAGTTTTAGATCATCATAAGTTAAAGAATATACTGTAGTTTGCGAAGTGCTGGCGAGGCCTCGAAGTGCTGGCGAGGCCTCGAAGTAGTCACTTTTGGGAGCCTTTGAGGTTAAGGTGTGAGTCAGTCAGTAGTGAGTTATGTTGGTTGAGAAGCAGTGAAGGTACCAAGTGGAACACTAATGGTGAGGATTGTATAAGATTTGGGAATGAGAGTAAGAGGATTGGAATGCGCTACTGAGTGATGGGTGCTCCTGGAAACTCTGGAGTAGGAGATGTGAGGCATTCTGCCTCTTAGTGTAGTTGCAAAACTGCTTGGACATATTGCAAACTAGAGTTGTATCGTTTATCCGCATCCGCATCCGCACAATTTCTTACATCTCCGCATCCGCATTTTACTGTAAACAGATATTTGCATATGCATTCGCATCCACAAAATAAGTAAGACATCCTCATACACATCCACATCCGCGGATATTTAAATTTTCACATCCGATACATCTCTATTGCAAACCCTCTTCCTGTCTCAGACACCGGTTTTTACTCCAGAAGGAAAACGTAAAACCGGTGAGAATACGCTGGGTAGCCTAGTGCCAACCTGTGTGGCATGGTTGTGGTGTTGATTTGAGTGTCCTCACTTGTAAGCGTTGATCTGCCTGCATGCCGAGGCATGAGAATGTTGGCTACAGATACCCTGTTGGATATATTGGTTTGAAATTTCCTACATCCATGAGCCAGACGGATATTAATGTCGACTCTGGTGACTGAGAGAGGCTGCAATTCTAATTGTTTTTGTTTATCTCGCGCACATTCAATAATGTTTGATTGTATAAAACTATTATGGTTGACCACTTTTTCCTGACACGAACTGAGGATAAAGTGTTGGTGGACAGTCACTGGGGTGTTGCAGTTGTTGTATTGTATTACCGTTGTGGTATTGTATTATCGTTGTTGTACTGCATTGCCGTTGTGGTATTGCAATGCTATTGTGGTATTTTATTGCTATTGTGGTATTCTATTGCTGTTATGGTATTGTATTGCCATTGTGGTATTATATTGCCGTTGTGGTATTGTATTATTGTGGTATTGCATTGCCATTGTGGTATTGCAATGCCGTGTATCGTTATCGTTGGCTCTGATGATACACGTCCCATTATTAATATGGTGGTATACGTCTTGGCCGACTGGGGCGACGATTTCTTGTGCTAGTAAATGATAATTAAGATTTATCTCGGGATTTATTAGCCGCAATTAAAAATAAATTTGTTTCATTGTTGTTTCTGAAAGGTTTCCAACTGGGCAAAACATTTCCAGGATATTTTTTTTTTATGGTTGGGTTCTGCAGAGAAAGAAACCCGATGTGTAGTTCAAGCCCAGATAGGGTCTGAGGCACCTATTAGGGTAGGTAGAACACCTGTCTCAGAAAGTTATTCTGGATTAGTGAAGGGCGTGAGTTAGGGCGTTGCAGTCACTTGAGATCCAGAAGCTCTCCCAAAATCCTTCTCCACCTTACCCTTATTTGGCATACCAGGATGGCACCTCCTAATTAGCTGAGCCAGACTTAGCAAAACCGTTTAAGTAGACTAAAGCACTAACCGAGCAATCATCATTCAGTCAATAATAGCAGTGGACCATCGGAAATGTCCGGAGCAGCACACCTTTGGTTGACGCTCTCAGAACCTGCGTAATGTAATGTAATGCTCTAGAAAATTGACAAGTTGAAGACTGAGACACTTGTGTAACATTTGCGAATCTTTACTGAGGAAACGATTCGGCAACCAGTGGTATTGCTTGCTGGTAATTTAAAGCGGATATATATGCCATAGTGGTAGGAAATACTCTTCTTCCCTAGCATGATATACTTCACGTAATTCACACAATTTTATGGATGTTGTTGTTATTTGAATTAATGTTTTGTTTTGCTTTCGCCTCCTTCGCCTGCTATCTTCTCGCTTTCCGTCCTTCCTTCCCAGCCTTCCTTCCTTTCCTGACTCTCCTCCCTGATTCCTTCTTTCTCTCTTTTTTTTCCTGCTTTCCCTTCCATTTTCTCATCTCTCCCTACCTTACACTCCTTCCTTTATTTCCTGCCTTCTTCCTTCCTTCCTGCCTCCTTTTCCTGACTTCAATTCATTCCTCCTTTCCCGTCATGCCTCCCTTTTCTATTTCCGTTCCTGTCTTTCCTTCCATCCTTCCCTCGCCTTGTGCTTCTCCCTTCCATCTCCATTCTTCCCTGGCAAGAGGAGAGTCATTATCAGTAGAGGCAAGATAAGGGGAGGGCAAGAGTTATGGGGAGGGAGGAGATGTGCTGTTGTGATGGAGAGAGAAAATATTTCAGATTTGAACTAAAAAGGAGGGAGTTTCAATATGATTGCAGAGAGGAGTGCAATAAAAAGGAGGGAGTAATGTTTCAGAGTAATAGGAGGGAGGGAGTAATGTTTGTGAGTAACTCAATAAAAGGAGGGAGGAAGTAACCACTGTAGAGAGAGGAAAAAGAGAAATGAGAGTAATGATGGAAATAGAGAATTTTCACTGTAATGGAAAAGGGAAGAGTTGGTAGGAGAAGATGGAAGTGTGAAAATAAAGAAGATGGTAAAAAGGATAAATATTGTCTAAAATGAGGGATTGGAGAGTAATTTTCGCTGTGATGGAGATGTTGTCGCTGTGATGGAGAGAGCAGCTAATGGTAAATACTATGGTAGGGAAGGATGGTGGGTAGGTTATCATGACGACAACAAAAGATAATTTGTTGGAGAGGAAGAAGAGAGGATTTGGTGTGATGGAGAGACAAGATAAATGTTAGTGTGGAAGAGAAACAAGATTAATGTTAGTGTGAAGGAGAGACAAAGATAATTTATTAGACTAAAGTTTTTGGTTTAACTTTGTCTTGAATTTCACAGTAAAACAAAATTAGTTTCAACCTTCACCTATTATTCGTCTATCACTTGCACTTCGTTTGTATATATTCGATCTACTATATGTATTTTTTTATTATATTATCCGACTATTGTGTAATCCAACTTCATTTATTGTCCGTGTATTGTCTGTCCCAACTACTGGACCACTACGACAAGGTCCTGGATGCTCTAGAAGATAAACAGAATGCAGATGTTATATACACAGACTTTGCAAAAGCCTTTGACAAGTGTGACCATGGTGTAATAGCACACAAAATGCGTGATAAAGGAATAACAGGAAAAGTTGGTAGATGGATCTATAATTTCCTAACAAGTTTTTTTTTTTTTTTTTTTTTTTTTTTTTTTTTTTTTTTTTTTTTTTTTTTTTTTTTTTTTTTTTTTTTTTTTTTTTTTTTTTTTTTTTTTTTTTTTTTTTTTTTTTTTTTTTTTTTTTTTTTTTTTTTTTTTTTTTTTTTTTTTTTTTTTTTTTTTTTTTTTTTTTTTTTTTTTTTTTTTTTTTTTAACAGCCTTTGATAGGTCTGTCACTTGGACCTGTTTATATATCGGTCACTATGTGCATTGTTTTTGTATCTGGAATTCTAACTTCATTATTGTCCGTTTATTGTATGCTCCAAGTTTATTTATATTCCGTGTGTTGTAAACTTTATTTTCCTTGTATCTTTGCTCCAATCTTTATTTTTTCGTCTTTTATAAGAACCACATTTTTTAAACATTTATTACTGCTTAAAAAGTAATACTGAGTTGCTAGAAAATATTAATAGCATTATTTGCAAGCAAATTATTACTCAGTGTTTTTTGCTTCCACCAACTATTCAGTCTTCATTTCGCTGATACCACAAGACGGGCAGTTCTCCAGGTATTGTCTCATCTGATGGACTTCAAATTTTCAGTGCTTGTGTTGGGTAACTTGGGCAAAATTCAAAGAAAAATTGGCAGGTGCAGGTGACCAGAATTGTTGAACCCATTTCCAGGATCCTGGAATGCTCCAGTAACTTACAAAATCGTCTGGATTGTAGCTTCAAAGGCTCAAAAAGGAGCCTCATTAATCACCGATTTTGGAGAGTAAAAGACGTTCAATCAAGGCGCACAGTTTTATGTGTAAAATTGTGTGAAATTCGACTCGCGTTAAATATATTTGAGTCTACCTGGACTTCAGTATTTAATGGCTGATACATCTTACGTCCAGGATGGTACCCAGTAGGATTACAGTGCAGACAAATTTGTCAATGAGATCAATTTTGTTTATAACTAGGAATGCCTCTACTGGTTGTATTGAAATTTTCAGCCAATATGTGGTTTCCAGAAAGCAAGGTTCACCTTGTTAAAGGTCTGCATGTTTCACAAACTGCCTATGTTATTACAATTAAGTAATATTTTTTACAATCAATGCCTAAAGAATACGTCGTCTTATCGGCTTCAAACCATCAGCGCACTTGCATTCCATAAGAATAAAAACACCCTATAAGTTTACACAGTTTAAGAGAAAATTTGAGATTTTAATAAATTATTTTAAAAACTACGAATCGTTGGATTCAGTTTCTGGAAAATGGGTTTTCTGATAGACTTCAAACTTTCAGTATTATTGGGCTTTATTAACAGATTATACTTGGTTTTCGCTTTCAGCTATGTAAATTTAAAATTGCCAGTTATAATGTATAAAATGGTTTCCATTAAATAACTAGAGAATGTCGTTCTGGCTGGCTCCAACTTAAATAGAAGTATTTTCGTAATTGATTTTTGGCTTTGTATTTGCCAATTTGTTTAATTTTATTGATTTTTATCAATTTAGACTTTCTAACAGTAAATTTATTCATAAATGTTTTCATAGTGGACTGTACATCAAGATCATAAGGAAGAGAATATAAATAAAAAAACAATAAATAATGAAAACTCGCGTTTTTATTGCGTTTATTAACGAGTCAGTGTGTTAGAAAGATTTTTGTTTATAAACAGAGTTCCTGTTTTACAACAACTCCCACCAAGGTTCTGAACCCCGGTGGTGGTCTACTAAGTGAAGGTTCTGAACCCCGGTGGTGGTCTACTAAGTGAAGGTTCGTGGAACAGTTGATAAGTTCAGGTGACCTCGGTTCAGTCTCATATAGACATTTCCTGAAACTTGTTTCATGTGATTACTTCAGAAAGCTTCTTTGAGCTGCTTCATAAGTTCATCACTCGTTGAACCTGCTAAGAAGAATGTGTCTAATTGTTCATGTTGTCGGTATTAAAGCCATTCATGTTCAAGAAGAATGTTGGCATTGTTATTCTCACATGCAACTAATGCGACATTGTATTCTGTCAACGTTTCGCCCTCCTGACAAAGCTCCTGAAGAGCGAAACGTTGCCACAATAAAATGTCACATTATTGCACTTGTCCTTTACCCAACACATTGTCAACAGTTCTACCAACATTATTGCAAATTGTTAATCTCAAATTTTTTATAGTTATATTTTTCACTATTGAATTATTTTTCCCTGGTGCTGGTGACTTTCTCTTGATCTAAGTAACTGAATTTATTCTCACCTTCCTTGGATTGAATCTGAATGTCCCTTTTTCCATATCTGCTTCATGACCTCTGATTAAAATTAAATGAGGAGTTGTTTTTAACAACGATTGTTCTGTCAGTTTGGTGCTATGCAATGGCCATGCCTCGCCCAAACAGAAGACAGCATACACCCATCTAACAATCCTCTGGTTATTCTTATCCATCAAATGCTTAACAAAATAGTCATCTACGCTCAACTGTTATTTGTAATTCATCAAGTTGATCCTTAATATAGCAGTCAAAAGTTTGGGTGTTAGTCAAACCGGTCATCATCTATCATCTATCATTAATGTCTCATCATCTATCTTGCATCATTAATGTCTCATTATCTCCTACATCAATATTTCATTAACTCCGGCATCAGTAATGATGAAAATGGTATAAAATACCGAAAAGTTGATGTGTAAGACAAATGGGCAACAGCTGGCCAAGTGGCTAGCACACTGGCTTGTTAGTTTTAGTGCTCACTTGCTGTGGGTTCAAGCCCGACCCGTTCCGTGATTGTGTTTCCACATTCTTGCTATATGGCCACCTCCAGCCACACAATATATCACAAATTTTAACCCGCATATCTGTGCCACTGCTTCGTGAGTGTCAAGCTCTGTGTTCATCTGCGTGACTGCAGGAGGAGGCGGTGGCTACATCGGAGGTGCTCTTGGACACCTTCAATGGGGACGCTGGTAGGGCCAAGTGGCGAAGCTGTTGCAAGGCCGCTGTAGAATGTTGCGACTACATGTTAACATCTTCCTGGCCTCCCGGTGAGTATTATGGCTTACAAGTAAGTGTTATTTGTCTCTCATTATGTACTCATGGCTCTCCATACAAGTTTTATGGTCTCTCAATAAGTTCCATGACGTCCACATACATTTGCTTACTGGTAAGTACTCAGGTCACGCAGTGTTTGTGGTCACTGAGTATGGGTTCTATTTCTCCTTGTATGTCTTCTTGGATTCCCAGTAAGTAATGTGACCTCCCAGTATAAGTTGCAGCTTTGGTCCTCCAGAAAATAATGTGATTTTCCAACAAGAGTTGTGTTGCAGCCTTGGTCATCCAGTAAGTATTGTAACCATTCAATAAGAGTTGAAACCCTAGTTGTTGTGGCCCTAAAAAATTATCTTTTCCCTTTTTTTGGGCCCATAAATTGAAATGTTCTAATCTTATTGAAAATTACTACTAGTAGTACTAAATAAATGCTAACTCAGCTACTTCCACTAGTATTTACCTCACTTTGAAAAGTATATATAAACCCATATGTCCAATCTGATATAGGCAAAGAAAACTCCTGGAGGAACGTTGCCACAATAAAATGTCACATTAGTTGCATTTGTGTCCTTTTACTTAACATATTGTCGGTAATTCTACCAATATTATTACAAGAGTTGTAACCTCCTAGTAGGTGTTGTGGCCTCTGAATAAATTTTCTGGCCCTTTCCCAATAAGTGTTCTTGGCCATCCAATAACTGTAAATCGTCTCCTAATCAGTGTTATGGCCTTCTAGTAAATATTATGATCTTCTAGTGAGTGTTTTTGATTTTCCAGTAAAAGTGAAAGTGCTTTTAACTTCGCAGCAAGTTGCTTTACTTCCTAGTAAGTAGTATTAGCCTTCAGTGCTGTTAAAAATCAGTCATGAAAGTGGGTGAATTTTAGCCTGAAATAAACACCTTAGATATATGGACAAAAAAACAATCTGGATATATGGACAAAGAAAACACCCTAGAAGTATGGATAAAGAAATCACCTTTGGTATACGACAGAGGCACAATTATGCAGAACAGATCTTTACTTTGACACCTTTTTTTTTTTTTTTTTGCTATAGCTTTTACATGTTAATGTGGGTGAGATCCTGTCTTACTGGCTTCCAAGTACATGTTTTAGACTTCCAGTATGTGTTGTAAGTGTTATTGTCCTCCAAGTAAGTGTTATTGGTCTCCCAGTAAGTGTTATTGGCCTCCAAGTAAGTGTTATTGGCCTCCAAGTAAGTGTTATTGGCCTCCAAGTAAGTGTTGTTGGCCTCCAAGTGTTATTGACCTCCAAGTAAGTGTTATTGGCCTCCAAGTAAGTGCTATTGGCCTCCAAGTAAGTGTTATTGGCCTCCCAGTAAGTGTTATTGGCCTCCCAGTAAGTATTATTGGCCTCCAAGTAAGGATGTCACTTGGCTCCCCAGTAGCAGTAGTTATTGCAGTATGTTTTCGCTCCCAGTAAGTGTTATCTGCTATTCCGCAGTAAGTGTTATTGACCTCCAAGTAAGTGTTATTGGCCTCTAAGTAAGTGTTATTGGCCTCTAAGTAAGTGTTATTGGCCTCCCAGTAAGTGTTATTGGCCTCCCAGTAAGTGTTATTGGCCTCCCAGTAAGTGTTATTGACCTCCAAGTAAGTGTTATTGGCCTCCCAGTAAGTGTTATTGGCCTCCCAGTAAGTGTTATTGGCCTCCCAGTAAGTGTTATTGGCCTCCAGTAAGTGTTATTGGCCTCCAAGTAAGTGTTATTGGCCTCCCAGTAAGTGTTATTGGCCTCCCAGTAAGTGTTATTGGCTTCCCAGTAAGTGTTATTGCCTCCCAGTAAGTGTTATTGGCCTCCCAGTAAGTGTTATTGCCTCCAGTAAGTGTTATTGGCCTCCAATAAGTGTTATTGGCATCCCAGTAATGTTATTGGCCTCCTTGCCCAAGTAAGTGTTATTGGCCTCCCAGTAAGTGTTATTGGCCTCCCAGTAAGTGTTATTTGCCTCCCAGTAAGTGTTATTGGCCTCCCAGTAAGTGTTATTGGCCTCCCAGTAAGTGTTATTGGCCTCCCAGTAAGTGTTATTGGCCTCCCAGTAAGTGTTATTGGCCTCCAGTAAGTGTTATTGGCCTCCCAGTAAGTGTTATTGGCCTCCCAGTAAGTGTTATTGGCCTCCCAAGTGATGGCCTCCCAGTAGTGTTATTACCTCCAGTAAGTGTTATTGGCCTCCCAGTAAGTGTTATTGGCCTCCAGTAAGTGTTATTGGCCTCCCAGCTAAGTGTTATTGGCCTCCCAGTAAGTGTTATTGGCCTCCCAGTAAGTGTTATTGGCCTCCCAGTAAGTGTTATTGGCCTCCCAGTAAGTGTTATTGGCCTCCCAGTAAGTGTTATTGGCCTCCCAGTAAGTGTTATTGGCCTCCCAGTAAGTGTTCTATTGAGCCTCCCAGTAGTGTATTGGCCTCCCAGTAAGTGTTATTGGCCTCCAAGTAAGTGTTATTGGCCTCCAGTGAGTGTTATTGGCCTCCAAGTAAGTGTTATTGGCCTCCCAGTAAGTGTTATTGGCCTCCCAGTAAGTGCTCAAAGCTCTCCTCGAAGGAGATAAGATCCTTGTAGAGATAAAGGCTACGATGACATTGGAAGGATAAGATGTCACTAGTTGAAGATGTCAATGAAATATGAGAAATCAGAGGAGCATGAAGTATGAGTCACGTCTCTGGGTCGTTAATGACGGTCATGTCACTTAGGATGAGATAGAATGTTGCCAAAGGTTTCGTCATGCTGAAGCACCCTGATTTTCTTCTACATTATCCTGATTATAAATGATCCCAGTTTCTAGACAGTTTCATCTGGTTGTGTTTCCTCTTTGATGATGAAATTAGTTTCCTTATAAGCCAAAATTATAAGTATTTGTCTCTAAGGACGTCACAAGCATTGTTGTTGCAGGAAATGCAAACATACTGACGTTCTTGTATTCTGGTATTGATGTTGCTTGACATTCTTCCCATATATAGTTGTTGCATCCAACATGGTATGTAAAGTAAAGTAAAATTTCATTGCAAGTTTACATCGAGATTTTGTAATTTCAATTTAGAATTGAAGAGCAAGGAGAGCCACTATTATGCCATGGCATTATGGGCAGACTTAATCTAATGAATTATTGACTACTTAATACTAGAGAAATAGAATGATTTTGTTATAGTTGAACATTAGCATGTGTTTTTAGCAGATAATAAGTTTACTTAATTACAATATGAGGATATTACATTTGTCAACGTGTTATGCAAGATGGTTATATCAATAGTAAAAATAGCACTTATATTATGGGTAATAACACTGAGCATTGTTGAAAGTAGTTTACAATATGAGTATATTTAGTTTAGGGTGAGTAGGTGGTTTTTGAGAAAGTCTTGAATTGATGTTCAGGGACGGTTGTTTTAATATTTTTCTGGTAATGAATTCCAGTTTTTGGGGCCTTTAATGTGCATAGAGTTTTTACACAGGGTGATATGGACTCTGGGTATATCATAAAGTGATCTGTGTCTTGTGTTATGGTCATGGGTCCTGTTAAAGTTGGTGAGGAGAATTTATTTTGAGTGGAGAGTTTATATTTGAGTGTAGAGTTCTATTTATGTAGTAGGCACAAGAATAAGTGTGAATGTTCTTTACAGTGAGTAGTTTTAGACTATCGAATATTGGCGGAGTGTGTTGTCTAGAGTGGGAATTTGTTATAATTCTGACTGCTGCCTTTTGCTGGGTTATGAGTTGTCTAAGGTGATTTAATGTTGTTGATTCCCATGCACAAATTCCATAGGTGAGATAAGGGTAGATGAGTGAATGATACAGAGCAAGGAGAGCTGATGGAGGCACATAATAGCGTATCTTTGATAGTATGCCTACTGTCTGAGATTTTTTTGGAAATTTGTTGTATGTGTGTTTGGAATTTGAGGCTACTGTCAAGGTGAATTCCTAGGAATTTTCCCTCTGTGAGTCTTGTGATGGGTGATTCATTTAGCGTTATATTAAGTGGAACATTTGAAGCTCTGTTTCCAAACTGAATGAAATAGGTTTTGTCAGTATTGAGAGTAAGCTTATTAGTTTTCATCCAGGTAGATATTTTCTGTAATTCAGCATTTACAGTGTTGCCAGTATGACTGGGTTTGGGTGAGAGAAGACATATGTAGTGTCATCTGCAAATAATATGGGTTTGAGTAATTGTGATGCATTCGGTAGGTCATTGATGTAAATGAGGAAGAGGAGTGGTCCTAGGACACTTCCTTGCGGGACACCGACTGTAATTTGTTGTGTGGAAGAGTTAGCTCCATTTGTTACACATATTGGCTTCTCTTACTAAGGTATGATTTTAGGTAGGTGAGTGAGTGATGTGAGGAAGTCGGTATCACTTTTCCTGAGTGTTTGTGTAACTGTATCAGCTGTATTTCCTGTAGGAAATATGAAATATCTGTCTGCATTATAGTCTGTTTAATGTGTGGAGTGTTTTCTGGGCTCCTTGTCTGGTATTTTGGATAAATGTATGAAAGGAAATGTTATGCGGAGAAAATTTCGTGATAATTTCACATTCTTCTTCGAGAAATTCAGAGGATGAAATTCTGTAAGCTCTCAACAAGAATCCAATAAGAATACCGCTTATCGTTTTCTTGTCAAAAATTACATAACATAATTTTTCTTTATCAGTTTTCTGTATTCTTTGAATTAAAGTTGACATTTTTTATGTTGACGTGGAGGATTGCAGTATATTCACAAGAGTAATAAGCAGCATCAACAATGTTTGAATCTCATAGGTGTCCAGTAGCTCATCTCACACACTGAGGTCCGGGGGTTGATTGCCGGTACGGGTGGAGAGATTAAGACCTGTTTTCTTAAAAGACACCTGCTGTCCATGTTCACCTATCAGTAAAATAGGTACCTGGGTGTTAGTCGACTGGTGTGGGTCGCACTCTGGACAAAACTGACTTAATTTGCCCGAAATGCTCTACATAACAAGGGGCTTTCTATATAGTAGTGCGTCATTGATGCCAGCTAGGCATGTATACCATATACATGTACTTGTAGAAATAAAGATTATTATTATTATTATTATTATTATTATTATCCACCGAGACAAACACTCACACCTCATGACTATCACTGGTTGGTACCAAATGTTCATCAATGTTGTTGTATGAGATGCCTGAGTGCCTTTCTCTGGTGCGGGTTATTTGCGCATTGTTCCAGTCAGGGTATTGTGCTTTTATATTCCTCAGTCATAATTGAGGTCTCATGTGGCTGTGCGGTGATCATCAATTATGCTTATAACAAATACAAATTCAGTGTTTGCCTTGAATCTTTGCACTAATACTGTTTAATTGGATTTCTAAATTGCTCTTCTCACTTGGTGCAGGATACTCTTATGTACCTAGTTTCACTATGCACAAGAACAGGTTATAATGGTCCCCCTAGTAGAGCACGTGGCGTGCTTTATTGCAGTCTTCTCCATGTCTTTAAAAAGTAGCAGAACTGGTGGGCCCTACAGACGAACAACAAGTTGTACAGTGTTCAGTAGAAAGTGGGTGCTTAGGCCTTCGTTTTCCACAGGTATTGTTAAAATTAAATGGGATTACCAATAATTGCTAAATTTTTGTATTTTTAAACCAATCTGTATGAATTATTTGTAATGGATATCTGTGTGTATTGATGTTTCTTCAGTATAATGAGGCTCGTGTCTGATGCGTGTGCAGTGTTGTCTTTGGTTAGTGCAATTCTTAATTATTGAAAATGGTATAAATACCGACAAGTTGTTGATTAAGACATGTGCAACAGTTGGGTATCTTGACTGTTAAAATGTTTCGCCTATACAGTAGGCGAAGTAGGTGAAGTAGGCGAAGTAGGCGAAGTAGGCGAAGTAGGCGAAGTAGGCGAAGTAGGCGAAGTAGTGAACTGGAGATGATGTAATTAGTCCATCAAACTTGTAGAAACAGTATTTGAGGTATTTGACTCAAGAAGGCGAAACGTTTCGACACTATAGATACCCAACTGTTGAACATGTGTCTTAATCAATAACTTTTAATTACCAGAACACTAAATTACACTAGGACCCAGTGCTCTCCTCAGATCACCAGTGCTCTCCTCAGCTCACCACGTGTACCAAACATTCTTGCCTTAATAGAGTCTAAAGTCAAAATATTTGTTTGTCTATATGTGTTCTTATAGAGTTCACTAACCTACTTTGTGTCCCATCAGAGTCGCCTGACTCATACCGAGAGGTGAAATTTTATTTACTGACAGCATTCCAGGTACGAAGTTGCTTTTGATGAGACTTAATAGTATATAACCATGATAGTATTGATGAAGGTGTGTTAATGAAAGCCTCGCCCCTGCAGGTAGCTGCCCCAACACCTGGGATGGGTGGCAGTGCTGGCCAGCTACTCCCTCAGATACTGAGATCAAAAGACCTTGTCCATCCTACATTTACCATGGCAAGGGGCCCTCTTGCGCTAGTAAGTTCCTGCTGGTTTTGACATAGTTATGCAGGTTTATCGTACATATAGGTGATATTGCAATATGCAAAATAACCACAGTGAAAAATAGTGAAATTCCAAGCGCTTCTATGATTTCTCACATTATCAAGGAATATTTCTTGATAATATGAGAAATTAAGAAGGCGCTTAGAATTTCACTATTTTTCACTACCACTTAACCACCACTAGACCCTCCCACACTCTCCCTCTCTACATATACTCACCACCACCACCACTAGACCCTCCCACACTCTCCCTCTCTACATATACTCACCACCACCACCACTAGACCCTCCACACTCTCCCTCTCTACATATACTCACCACTCCTCATCATTCTGTTTACACATATGCCAGATGTTTCGCACAGTCAGAAAAACACGTTCGCAGATTTTCTACTTAATAAACTTTTACAGTTAAGAATGAATTTAAAAAAAATATGATTTGAGAGAAGTTAAGGGCTGGCACTAACATGAGCTGTGTGTGTCTGTGTTAGAGGAGGCCAGCAAGAGGTGCCAGAGTGCCGGTCACTGGTACCGGCGAGAAGGAAGACATGAGTGGAGCAACTACTCTTCTTGTAGCGTTGAGGAGAATATCCACCGACGTCTGTATGTGCACATAGCAGCGTACAGCATCTCTGTGGCCGCCTTATTTCCTGCCCTCTGTATCTTCATCTCTTACAAGTGAGTCAGCGTAGAGGTCATCCAGACCACCAGTCATCTCATCCACACTCGCCTTATCTTCTCTCTTCTTGTTTACTTGTACATCTTATTAGATACAGTTAATTTTAAACCGTATTTCCTATATTCTTCAATGTTTTCTGTCAATTGTCAATTAATGACGTTCCTGTCCATATTTTAGCATTTTGATGTTACGTTACTGTACAGGATAGCGTCTAAAGTCGTCTAGTTTCCTTAGGAATTTGTAGGTAAGTGTGACTAATTATAGTTACGGTAAGGTCACTTTATGTTCTCTCTGAAATTACTTTCAGGATATTTGTTAAGATAAGACAGTAGCAGGACAGCTTAAGACTATGGGAACACACTGAACCAAAACTCTAAATAATTTCCATACAGATAATGGAGTACTAGAAGTACTCTTATGTTCCTTAGATACTAGGAAGCAGTTAGACAGGCAGAGAACATTCTGAAAGATATTCACAAAGATAATATCATGAATGCTATAAAATCATACTATAAATTGTGCGAATGTTTCCTTACGAAGGATTGTGCACTGGGGTACCATAATTGTGCACTGGGGTACCATAATTGTGCACTGGGGTACCATAATTGTGCACTGGGGTACCATAATTGTGCACTGGGGTACCATAATTGTGCACTGGGGTACCATAATTGTGCACTGGGGTACCATAATTGTGCACTGGGGTAATGTAATTGTGCACTGGGGTACCATAATTGTGCACTGGGGTAATGTAATTGTGCACTGGGGTAACATAATTGTGCACTGGGGTAATGTAATTGTGCACTGGGGTACCATAATTGTGCACTGGGGTAATGTAATTGTGCACTGGGGTACCATAATTGTGCACTGGGGTAATGTAATTGTGCACTGGGGTACCATAATTGTGCACTGGGGTAATGTAATTGTGCACTGGGGTACCATAATTGTGAACTGGAGTAATGTAATTGTGCACTGGGGTACCATAATTGTGCACTAGGGTAATGTAATTGTGCACTGGGGTACCATAATTGTGCACTGGGGTAATGTAATTGTGCACTGGGGTACCATAATTGTGCACTGGGGTAATGTAATTGTGCACTGGGGTAACATAATTGTGCACTGGGGTAATGTAATTGTGCACTGGGGTACCATAATTGTGCACTAGGGTAATGTAATTGTGCACTGGGGTACCATAATTGTGCACTGGGGTAATGTAATGTGCACTGGGGTACCATAATTGTGCACTGGGGTAATGTAATTGTGCACTGGGGTACATAATTGTGCACTGGGGTAATGTAATTGTCACTGGGTACCATAATTGTGCACTGGGGTAATGTAATTGTGCACTGGGGTAACATAATTGTGCACTGGGTAATGTAATTGTGCACTGGGGTACCATATTTGTGCACTGGGGTAATGTAATTGTGCACTGGGGTACCATAATTGTGCACTGGGGTAATGTAATTGTGCACTGGGGTAACATAATTGTTGTATAGAGGGATACCATAATTGTTGTATAGAGGGATACCATAATATCAGGTATGTTCTTGTCGTCTATTGGATATGACATATATGAAATAAATGCATTTCTAAGTAAGACGTGGTACGTCTAAGTAAGACATGGTACGTCTAAGTAAGACATGGTACGTCTGCTATTTTGAAGTATTTGTGTTTAAAATTAGAGCCGTGTTACAAGACGATTCTGCTTGTTCACTCCAGTTCTAATACTGAAGAGCATAACACTAACACCATGGTACAGCTTACCACCATGGTACTGCTTGTTACCATGGTACTGCTTACCACCATGGTACTCTTACCATCATGGTACTGCTTGCCACCAATGGTACTGCTTGCTACCATGGTACTGCTTGCCACCATGGTACTGCTTGTTACCATGGTACTGCTTACCACCATGGTACTGCTTGCCACCATGGTACTGCTTGCCACCATGGTACTGCTTGCCACCCTGGTACTGCTTGCCACCATGGTACTGCTTGCCACCATGGTACTGCTTGACATCATGGTACTCTTGCTACCATGGTACTGCTTGCCACCATGGTACTGTTTGCCACCATGGTACTGCTTGCCACCATGGTACTGCTTGCCACCATGGTACTGCTTGCCACCATGGTACTGCTTGCCACCCTGGTACTACTTGCCACCATGGTACTGCTTGCCACCATGGTACTGCTTGTTCCACCATGGTACTGCTTGCCACCATGGTACTGCTTACCACCATGGTACTGCTTGCCACCATGGTACTGCTTACCACCATGGTACTGCTTGCCACCATGGTACTACTTGCCACCATGGTACTGCTTGCCACCATGGTACTGCTTGCCACCATGGTACTGCTTGCCACCATGGTACTGCTTGCCACCATGGTACTGCTTGCCACCATGGTACTACTTGCCACCATGGTACTGCTTGCCACCATGGTACTGCTTCCACCATGGTACTGCTTGCCACCATGGTACTGCTTGCCACCATGGTACTGCTTGCTACCATGGTACTGCTTGCCATCATGGTACTTCTTGCTACCATGGTACTGCTTACCACCATGGTACTGCTTGCCACCATGGTACTGCTTGCCACCATGGTACTGCTTGCTACCATGGTACTGCTTGCCACCATGGTACTGCTTGCCACCCTGGTACTCTTGCTCCCTGGTACTGCTTGCCACCATGGTACTGCTTGCCACCATGGTACTGCTTGCCACCATGGTACTGCTTGCCACCATGGTACTGCTTGCCACCATGGTACTGCTTGCCACCCTGGTACTACTTGCCACCATAGTACTGCTTGCCACCATGGTACTGCTTGCCACCATGGTACTGCTTGCCACCATGGTACTGCTTGCCACCATGGTACTGCTTGCCACCATGGTACTGCTTACCACCATGGTACTGCTTGCCACCATGGTACTGCTTGCCACCATGGTACTGCTTGCCACCATGGTACTGCTTGCCACCATGGTACTTCTTGCCACCAGGGATACTGCTTAACACAAGCACTCTGACAACATTAACAAAGTTGTAGTTCTTACTCCCTGTGCTCCTGTGTAGTACGACAGCACTCCCGTGTCAACAGAGGAGTGCTAATTACCTACTTTTCAAAATCACTCTAATAAATACGAAGGATGTGCGATTAAGCCATGGTATATAAAAGTCAAGACAAAGTCAATAGTAATTCCCGTCATAGACCTTCTTATTTATTAATGTAACATCTGTAAAACATAATGAGTGTTCTCATAGCTATGTCTTATACATCATCTTTGTTTGCAATCGTTTTATTTCGTGACTAATGAAATCATAATTACTAACAGAACACTGATATAACTATTAATTTCTCTCCTCATATTAAAAAATCTCTTATAAAAGCGTTCAATAAGTGATTTAAAAATTCAACTGTTTATGTAATGCATTTTTCTACGTAGAAGCTGTTTTTATTGTTGATAAATTAAGACTATGACAATGGCAAAGATTTAGGTAACTTTGCTAAATAATTAAGAGCAATTAGGTTACATTCAGTATGTAGCTTAATGCAAGTGCTATGAACCTTCAATAATTATCCAACACAAACAATTAGGTGAACATAGCTCGGTAATGTGTTTGTCTCGCAGTCTGGGGACATAGTGTCGAGCCTCCACCAGACATATTAATTTTAAATATGTTTACCCAGACAGCTGCGTGTACATCGCATCACTCTACACAAGCATCTCTTTCTGAGCCTCCTCCTGGAGGCGCTGGGAGTCATTATCTTCAGACTATTACAACTATATAAGAACGACCTCATCCAACAGGTTAGTAAAATCATGCTGGAAATAATGTTCAATAAAAGTTATCTTATCATGTCTAGGTAATAGAGAAAATGTCCAACAAGAATGTAATATAAAGCAATTGAAGCGCCATAACTGGAATATCTGTAGTAGAAACTTCCTCCTTGGAAACAGTTCAAGGTATAACTACACACAGTTGAAGGTGGAACAACAGTTCATGTGTAACAGGTCAGGCTTTGATATTGTGTGGAGAAGGCAGAGAGGAGAGTGTGTCAGGCAGTGCTGAGGTGCTAGCTTGTATATATTGTTATGTGTCCTGCTGAGGTGCTAGTTTGTATGTATTGTAGTGTGTCCTGCTGAGGTGCTAGCTTGTATATATTGTAGTGTGTCCTGCTGAGGTGCTAGCTTGTATATATTGTATTGTGTCCTGCTGAGGTGCTAGCTTGTATATATTGAAGTTTGTCCTGCTGAGGTGCTAGCTTGTATGTATTGTAGTGTGTACTGCTGAGGTGCTAGCTTGTATATATTGTAGTGTGTCCTGCTAAGGTGCTAGCCTGTATATATTGTAGTGTGTCCTGCTGAGGTGCTAGCTTGTATATATTGTAGTGTGTCCTGCTAAAGTGCTAGCTTGTATATATTGAAGTGTGTCCTGCGGAGGTGCTAGCTTGTATATATTGTAGTGTGTCCTGCTGAGGTTCTAGCTTGTATATATTGTAGTGTGTCCTGCTGAGGTGCTAGCTTGTAAATATTGTAGTGTGCCCTGCTAAGGTGCTAGCTTGTATATATTGTAGTGTGTCCTGCTGAGGTGCTAGCTTGTATATATTGTAGTGTGTCCTGCTGAGGTTCTAGCTTGTATATATTGTAGTGTGTCCTGCTGAGGTGCTAGCTTGTAAATATTGTAGTGTGTCCTGCTAAGGTGCTAGCTTGTATATATTGTAGTGTGTCCTGCTAAGGTGCTAGCTTGTATATATTGTAGTGTGTCCTGCTAAGGTGCTAGCTTGTATATATTTTAGTGTGTCCTGCTGAGGTGCTAGCTTGTATATGTTGTAGTGTGTCCTGCTAAAGTGCTAGCTTGTATGTATTGTAGTGTGTCCTGCTGAGATGCTAGCTTGTATGTATTGTAGTGTGTCCTGCTGAGGTGCTAGCTTGTATGTATTGTTGTGTGTCCTGCTGAGGTGCTAGTTTGTATGTATTGTAGTGTGTCCTGCTGAAATGCTAGCTTTTATGTATTGTAGTGTGTCCTGCTGAGGTGCTAGCTTGTATGTATTGTAGTGTGTCCTGCTGAAGTGCTAGCTTGTATATATTGTAGTGTGTCCTGCTGAGGTGCTAGCTTGTATGTATTGTAGTGTGTCCTGCTGAGGTGCTAGCTTGTATATATTGTAGTGTGCCCTGCTGAGGTGCTAGCTTGTATATATTGTAGTGTGTCCTGCTGAGGTGCTAGCTTGTATATATTGTAGTGTGTCCTGCTAAGGTGCTAGCTTGTATATATTGTAGTGTGTCCTGCTAAGGTGCTAGCTTGTATATATTGTAGTGTGTCCTGCTAAGTGTTAGCTTGTATTATTGTAGTGTGTCCTGCTGAGGTGCTAGCTTGTATATATTGTAGTGTGTCCTGCTAAGAGTCTAGCTTGTATATATTGAGTGTGTATGCGGAGGTGCTAGCTTGTATATATTGTAGTGTTCCTGCTGAGGTTCTAGCTTGTATATATTGTAGTGTGTCCTGCTGAGGTGCTAGCTTGTAAATATTGTAGTGTGTCCTGCTGAGGTGCTAGCTTGTATATTGTAGTGTGTCCTGCTAAGGTGCTAGCTTGTATATATTGTAGTGTGTCCTGCTGAGGAGCTAGCTTGTAAATATTGTAGTGTGTCCTGCTAAGGTGCTAGCTTTTATATATTGTAGTGTGCCCTGCTGAGGTGCTAGCGTGTATATATTGTAGTGTGTCCTGCTAAGGTGCTAGCTTGTATATATTGTAGTGTGTCCTGCTAAGGTGCTAGCTTGTATATATTGTAGTGTGTCCTGCTGAGGTTCCAGCTTGATATATTGTAGTGTGTCCTGCTAGGTGATCAGCTGTAAATATTGTAGTGTGTCCTGCTGAGGTGCTAGCTTGAATATTGTAGTGTCCTGCTGAGGTGCTAGCTTGTAAATATTGTAGTGTGTCCTGCGGAGGTGCTAGCTTGTATATTTTGTAGTGTGTCCTGCTGAGGTGTTAGCTTGTATTTGTTGTAGTGTGTCCTGCTAAGGTGCTAGCTTGTATATATTGTAGTGTGTCCTGCTGAGATGCTAGCTTGTATTTATTGTAGTGTGTCCTGCTGAGGTGCTAGCTTGTATATATTGTAGTGTGTCCTGCTGAGATGCTAGCTTGTATATATTGTAGTGTTTCCTGCTGAGGTGCCTGCTTGTATATATTGTAGTGTGTCCTGCTTAGTTACAAGATTGTACATACTGTAGTGGCTCCTGTTTAGCGACCAGCTAGAACATACTGTAGTGGCTCCTGCTTAGCGACCAGTTAGTACATACTGTAGTGGCTCCTGCTTAGCGACAGCTAGTACATTCTGTAGTGACTCCTGCTTAGCGACCAGCTAGTACATTCTCTAGTGACTCCTGCTTAGCTACCCGCTAGTACATTCTGTAGTGGCTCCTGCTTAGCGACCAGCTAGAACATACTGTAGTGACTCCTGCTTAGTGACCAGCTAGAACATATTGTAGTGGCTCCTGCTTAGCGACCAGCTAGAACATACTGTAGTGACTCCTGCTTAGTGACCAGCTAGAACATACTGTAGTGACTCCTGCTTAGTGACCAGCTAGAACATACTGTAGTGACTCCTGCTTAGTGACCAGCTAGAACATACTGTAGTGACTCCTGCTTAGTGACCAGCTAGAACATACTGTAGTGACTCCTGCTTAGCGACCAGCTAGAACATACTGTAGTGACTCCTGCTTAGCTACCAGCTAGTACATTCTGTAGTGGCTCCTGCTTAGCGACCAGCTAGAACATACTGTAGTGACTCCTGCTTAGCGACCAGCTAGTACAGTTGCAATAAAAGTTCCTCTACTCTGCTGGGCAGAAGTTACATCTGACACCTCAAACATAAAAACAATTTTCGTGAATTAATTAACGCAGCTCTGTATCGACGATGGTAACTGGCAGAAAAAATTAATTGTCGGTACTTTCCTTTTATCAATATTAAAGTAGATTTGTGAATACATTCGTGAGTGCATTACCGTTTGGATGACAGGTTCGTAATCATTATATACATCAGTCATATCTACTCAGATGAGGCATAATCTTGGTGGACGAGTTGGATGAATTTGTGAAGCTTGCTCTAAATAATGTCCTACAGAATATTGATAATTTGTATAAAATATAATTTTATTTAATATTCCACTAACCAAGATGTTCTGTAAAACAAACTATGTTGTAGCTAATTTTTATGTTATTATTTAACACAGAAATAATAACATAAACCAGTTCTGTCACTTATTGAAACTGGAAATTTCTAATGAAGACATTAGAGCACTACAGGATTATTTGAATAGACTGATTCAGTGGTCGGAGAAGTGGCAGATGCAGTTTAATATAGACAAATGCAAAGTTCTAAATGTTGGACAGGAAAATAACCATGCCACATATAAACTAAATCATGTAGATCTTAATACTTGTGATTGCGAAAAGAATTTAGGAGTTCTGGTTAGCAGTGATCTGAAACCAAGGCAATAAAGCTAACAGAATCCTTGGCTTCATATCAAGAAGTATAAATAATAGAAGTCCTCAAGTTGTTCTTCAACTCTACATATCTTTGGTTAGGCCTCATTTAGATTTAGCTGCACAGTTCTGGTCACCGTATTACAGAATGGATATAAATGCTCTGGAAAACGTACAGAGGAGGATGACAAAGTTGATCCCATGTATCAGAAATCTTCCCTATGAGGATAGACTGAGGGCCCTGAATCTGCACTCTAGAAAGGCGTAGAATTAGGGGGATATGATTGAGGTGTATAAATGGAAAACAGGAATAGACAGGACTCATAGCAATGGTTTTAAGTTGGAAAAATTCAGATTCAGGAAGGATATAGGAAAGTACTGGTTTGGTAATAGAGTTGTGGATGAGTGGAACAAACTCCGAGTACCGTCATAGAAGCTAAGACGTTGTGTAGTTTTAAATATAGGTTGGATGAACACATGAGTGGGTGTGGGTTGGTGTGAGTTTGACATGACTAGCTTGTGCTACTAGGTCAGATGCCGTGCTCCTCCCTTAAGTGAAGGTGACCTGTCCTGATTAGGTTCAGGCATTGGCTTAAGCCGGTGGGAGAATTGGACCTGCCTCGCATGGGCCAGTAGGCCTGCTGCAGTGTTCCTTCTTTCTTGTGTTCTAGACACACACACACAAGAAGTATGTGAGGAGCTCAACATGAGATCCAAAGAAGTATTCACAGTGGAGAGAGAAGGACTTCAAAAAGAAGGAGAGGTGGAGTTCACCATCAGTGCTGGACACGATACATACAATCAAGGAGGAGGTGAAGAAGAGCCTCCTAAACGAAAAGATATGTCAAAGGCGATGGGGCCGGACAACATCTCTCCGTAGGTGCTGAGAGAGAGAGCAGAGGCGCCCTGTGTACCACTAACAACAATCTTCAGCACATGTATCGAAACACGGCGACTACCTGAGGTATGGAAGACAGCAAATACAGTCCCAATTTTTTAAAAAAGGAGACAGATATGAAGCATTAAACTACAGACCAGTGTAACTGATATGCATTGTATGCAAAATCATGGAGAAGATTATCAGAAGAGTGGTGGAGCACCTAGAGAGGAATGAGCTTATCAACGATTATCAGCTCTGACGGGAAATCCTGTAACACAAATCTACTGGAGTAAGATAAAAAAGAGAGGGGTGGGTAGATTGCTTTTTCTTGGACTGTAAGAAGGCTCTTGACACAGTTCCACACAAGAGATTAATGCAAAAGCTGAAGAACCAGGCAGGTATTACAGGGAAGACACTGCAATAGATCAGAGAATACTTGACGGGAAGGCATCAGCGACTCATGGTAAGTTATGAGGTGTCAGAGTGGCGACTGTGACGAGTGGGGTTCCACAGATGTCAGTCCTAGCACCGGTGCTGTTTCTGGTATATGTGAATGACACGACAGAAGGAATAGACTCAGAAAGTGTCCCTGTTAGCAGACGATGTGAAGTTAATGAGGAGAATTCAATCGGTGGATGATAAGGCAGAGGTACAGAGGGATCTCGATAAGCTGCAAGGCCTGGTCCAGCAACTGGTCCTGTAGTTCAACCCCACTAAAGTGCAAAGTCATGAACATCGGGAAGGGTAAAGAAGACCGTAGACAGAGTACAGTCTGGGGGAGCCAAAGACTACAAACCTCACTCAAGGAAAAGGATTTTGGGGTGTGTATAATACCGAGCATATCTCCTGAGGCACACATCAATCAAATAACTGCTCTAGCAAACCTAAGAATAACATACCTACTTCTCAGTAAGGAGTAGTTCCGGACCCTGTACACCGTGTACATTAGAAACATACTAGAGTATTCAACCCCAATTTGGAACCAAAACCTGGCAAAGCAAGTCAGGAAATTAGAGAAAGTGCAAAGGTTTGCATCGAGACTAGTCCCGGAGCTAAAGGTTTTGTCCTACGAGTAGAGGTTAAGGGAGCTCCACCTGACGACACTGGAGGACAGGAGGAATGGGGGGACATGATAACGACATATAAAATACTGAGAGGAATCGACAAGGTGGACAGAGACAGGATGTTCCAGAGATGGGACACAGCAACAAGGGGTCACAATTGGAAGTTAAAGATTCATCTGAGTCACATGGATGTTAGGAAGCATTTCTTTAGTCATGGAGTTGTCAGGAAGTGAAGTAGTGGAGGCAGGATCAATATCTAACTTTAAGAAGAGGTATGATAATGCTCATGGCGCAGGAAGAGAGTGGACATTGCAACGACCAGTGAAGAGGCGGGGCCAGAAGGTTTGAATCGACCCCTGCAATTACAATTAGGTGAGTACAATTAGGCGAGTACAGAGGATGGGAGTCAGGAGGCCCTGCCAGGCCCTCTGGTAAAACCAGAAAGGTCACTGCCCAAATGGGCAGGTGGAAAACAAACTGCAGAAACTAAAACGAACACTAACATACTATGCATATACTATTGGAAGATAGATATAACATTCAAGGCCTATTTCTATTAATATCAAATTTATATTTACAACCAAACATCGCTAGTCAGGTGCTATTTTCCTTATAAAAATTTGAATTTTAGTGTCCATGTGAAAGGCGTTTTCTAATCAATTCCAGTTTTCAATACCGATATTTAAATTAGAAATTAGTGTTGCACTGAGCACTATTCTTTTTTTGCGTCCATGAAAGTAGAGAGGGCTGGGTCTACGAGATAAAGGGACACCCTTTTCGGATCGCACATTGATCGCAATACATTATTAGCTTAAGAAGTGAGTAAGGCACTGACTAACCAACAAGTATGTAGCTCAATACCCAGTAGGTACGTAACTCTCAGCTCATCAGAGTACCTAACTCTCATCTCATCAGAGTACGTAACTCTCAGCTCATCAGAGTACGTAACTCTCAGCTCATCAGAGTACGTAACTCTCAGCTCATCAGAGTACGTAACTCTCAGCTCATCAGAGTATGTAACTCTCAGCTCATCAGAGTATGTAACTCTCAGCTCATCAGAGTACGTAACTCTCAGCTCATCAGAGTACGTAACTCTCAGCTCATCAGAGTATGTAACTCTCAGCTCATCAGAGTATGTAACTCTCAGCTCATCAGAGTACGTAACTCTCAGCTCATCAGAGTACGTAACTCTCAGCTCATCAGAGTACGTAACTCTCAGCTCATCAGAGTATGTAACTCTCAGCTCATCAGAGTATGTAACTCTCAGCTCATCAGAGTACGTAACTCTCAGCTCATCAGAGTACGTAACTCTCAGCTCATCAGAGTATGTAACTCTCAGCTCATTAGAGTACGTAACTCTCAGCTCATCAGAGTATGTAACTCTCAGCTCATCAGAGTACGTAACTCTCAGCTCATCAGAGTATGTAACTCTCAGCTCATCAGAGTACGTAACTCTCAGCTCATCTGATATACTCCACTGACTACTAAATCGGCTCATTAAATTCCCATTCTGTCCTACAAACCCACTTTCTTGAAGCCTTCATCACGTGTTAGAGAAAACCCCATTAGAAATGTAGATGAATAACTTGCTCTTCCAGTGTCACAGTGTTGCCAGAATGTTCCAGTGTCACAGTGTTGCCAGAATGTTCCAGTGTCACAGTGTTGCCAGAATGTTCCAGTGTCACAGTGTTGCCAGAATGCTGACAAGAAAATATTTACCGGAAGAACAAACAATGAATAGCAATGAGTCATCCCATTGTAAAATCTTTTTGTATATAGAGGATAATATAATAATAGTTTACTATAATATATGGACAGATCCCACTGGAAAATATATAATGTAAACAGTTCGTGTGACTGGAAGCAAATCCTTACACACACAAAAAATAACTCTGGCCATAGAAGAATCAACTTGTGTCGACGTTTCGCTCGATTTAGACCATTAACTAGTTACACGTGTGACCAGTTAATGATCCAGATCTGACCGAAACGTCGTAATAAGTTTGTCTCCTGTGCACAGGTTATTTGTACATTGTTCCAGTCACAGAGTTGTGCCTTTTCACTCTGTCTAAAACATCTCCTTGTATTGCGTCTACAATACTCAGAGGAAGTCATATGTGAGTGTCTACAGAATCAGAGTACAAGTTATACCTTGAAAACACTCAGAAAAGTGAATAGAGTCAAGCAATAATATTTCCACTGGTTTGTTATAACGAACTCTTGTTGAATCAGCTGTGTCTCCCTCGCTCAGTGAATGACAGATGTAACGCTATAGCTATAACGCTGACGCTGTAACGCTATAACTGTAACACAGTGAATCCTTGATAGTGTACATTATCAGCATTGAGTCTTTGTTAGTGTACGTTATCAGCAGTGAACCCTTGTTAGTGTACATTATCAGCAGTGAACCCTTGTTAGTGTACATTATCAGCAGTGAACCCTTGTTAGTGTACATTATCAGCAGTGAACCCTTGTTAGTGTACATTATCAGCAGTGAACCCTTGTTAGTGTACATTATCAGTAGTGAACCCTTGTTAGTGTACATTATCAGCAGTGAACCCTTGTTAGTGTACATTATCAACAGTGAACCCTTGTTAGTGTACATTATCAGCAGTGAACCCTTGTTAGTGTACATTATCAGCAGCGAACCCTTGTTAGTGTACTTTATCAGCAGTGAACCCTTGTTAGTGTACTTTATCAGCAGTGAACCCTTGTTAGTGTACATTATCAGCAGTGAACCCTTGTTAGTGTACATTATCAGCAGCGAACCTTTGTTAGTGTACGTTATCAACAGTGAACCTTTGTTAGTGTACGTTATCAGCAGTGAACCCTTGTTAGTGTACATTATCAGCAGTGAACCCTTGTTAGTGTACTTTATCAGCAGTGAACCCTTGTTAGTGTACATTATCAGCACTGAGTCCTTGTTAGTGTACATTACGAGCAGTGAACCCTTGTTAGTGTACATTATCAGCATTGAGTCCTTGTTAGTGTACATTATCAGCATTGAGTCCTTGTTAGTGTACATTATCAGCATTGAACCTTTGTTAGTGTACATTATCAGCAGTGAACCTTTGTTAGTGTACATTATCAGCAGTGAACCTTTGTTAGTGTACATTATCAGCATTGAGTCCTTGTTAGTGTACATTATCAGCAGTGAACCCTTGTTAGTGTACTTTATCAGCAGTGAACCCTTGTTAGTGTACATTATCAGCAGTGAACCCTTGTTAGTGTACATTATCAGCAGTGAACCCTTGTTAGTGTACATTATCAGCAGTGAACCCTTGTTTGTGTACATTATCTACAGTGAACCCTTGTTAGTGTATGTTATCAGCAGTGAACCCTTGTTAGTGTATGTTATCAGCAGTGAACCCTTGTTAGTGTACATTATCAGCATTGAACCTTTGTTAGTGTACATTATCAGCAGTGAACCTTTGTTAGTGTACATTATCAGCAGTGAACCTTTGTTAGTGTACATTATCAGCAGTGAACCCTTGTTAGTGTACATTATCAGCAGTGAACCCTTGTTAGTGTACATTATCTACAGTGAACCCTTGTTAGTGTACATTATCAGCATTGAGTCCTTGTTTGTGTACATTATCAGCAGTGAACCTTTGTTAGTGTACATTATCAGCATTGAGTCCTTGTTAGTGTACATTATCAGCAGTGAACCCTTGTTAGTGTACTTTATCAGCAGTAAACCCTTGTTAGTGTACATTATCAGCAGTGAACCCTTGTTAGTGTACATTATCAGCAGTGAACCCTTGTTAGTGTACATTATCAGCAGTGAACCCTTGTTTGTGTACATTATCTACAGTGAACCCTTGTTAGTGTATGTTATCAGCAGTGAACCCTTGTTAGTGTATGTTATCAGCAGTGAACCCTTGTTAGTGTACATTATCAGCATTGAACCTTTGTTAGTGTACATTATCAGCAGTGAACCTTTGTTAGTGTACATTATCAGCAGTGAACCTTTGTTAGTGTACATTATCAGCAGTGAACCCTTGTTAGTGTACATTATCAGCATTGAACCTTTGTTAGTGTACATTATCAGCAGTGAACCTTTGTTAGTGTACATTATCAGCAGAGAACCTTTGTTAGTGTACATTATCAGCAGTGAACCCTTGTTAGTGTACATTATCAGCAGTGAACCCTTGTTAGTGTACATTATCTACAGTGAACCCTTGTTAGTGTACTTTATCAGCAGTGAACCCTTGTTAGTGTATGTTATCAGCAGTGAACCCTTGTTAGTGTACATTATCTACAGTGAACCCTTGTTAGTGTATGTTATCAGCAGTGAACCCTTGTTAGTGTATGTTATCAGCAGTGAACCCTTGTTAGTGTATGTTATCAGCAGTGAACCCTTGTTAGTGTACATTATCAGCAGTGAACCCTTGTTAGTGTACATTATCAGCAGTGAACCCTTGTTAGTGTATGTTATCAGCAGTGAACCCTTGTTAGTGTACATTATCTATAGTGAACCCTTGTTAGTGTACTTTATCAGCAGTGAACCCTTGTTAGTGTATGTTGTCAGCAGTGAACCCTTGTTAGTGTACATTATCAACAGTGAACTCTTGTTAGTGTATGTTATCAGCAGTGAACCCTTGTTAGTGTACATTATCTACAGTGAACCCTTGTTAGTGTATGTTATCAGCAGTGAACCCTTGTTAGTGTATCTTATCAGCAGTGAACCCTTGTTAGTGTACATTATCTACAGTGAACCCTTGTTAGTGTACTTTATCAGCAGTGAACCCTTGTTAGTGTATGTTATCAGCAGTGAACCCTTGTTAGTGTATGTTATCAGCAGTGAACCCTTGTTAGTGTATGTTATCAGCAGTGAACCCTTGTTAGTGTACATTATCTACAGTGAACCCTTGTTAGTCTACTTTATCAGCAGTGAACCCTTGTTAGTGTATGTTATCTACAGTGAACCCTTGTTAGTGTATGTTATCAGCAGTGAACCCTTGTTAGTGTACATTATCTACAGTGAACCCTTGTTAGTGTACTTTATCAGCAGTGAACCCTTGTTAGTGTATGTTATCAGCAGTGAACCCTTGTTAGTGTATGTTATCAGCAGTGAACCCTTGTTAGTGTATGTTATCAGCAGTGAACCCTTGTTAGTGTACATTATCTACAGTGAACCCTTGTTAGTGTATGTTATCAGCAGTGAACCCTTGTTAGTGTATGTTATCAGCAGTGAACCCTTGTTAGTGTATGTTATCAGCAGTGAACCCTTGTTAGTGTATGTTATCAGCAGTGAACCCTTGTTAGTGTACATTATCAGCAGTGAACCCTTGTTAGTGTATGTTATCAGCAGTGAACCCTTGTTAGTGTATGTTATCAGCAGTGAACCCTTGTTAGTGTACATTATCTACAGTGAACCCTTGTTAGTGTATGTTATCAGCAGTGAACCCTTGTTAGTGTATGTTATCAGCAGTGAACCCTTGTTAGTGTATGTTATCTACAGTGAACCCTTGTTAGTGTACATTATCTACAGTGAACCCTTGTTAGTGTACATTATCTACAGTGAACCCTTGTTAGTGTATGTTATCAGCAGTGAACCCTTGTTAGTGTATGTTATCTACAGTGAACCCTTGTTAGTGTACATTATCTACAGTGAACCCTTGTTAGTGTATGTTATCAGCAGTGAACCCTTGTTAGTGTATGTTATCAGCAGTGAACCCTTGTTAGTGTATGTTATCAGCAGTGAACCCTTGTTAGTGTATGTTATCAGCAGTGAACCCTTGTTAGTGTATGTTATCAGCAGTGAACCTCACTCCTTCACTCGATGGTAATAATTTATTACCTGTTCTCCAACATTACTTTTACATAATAATAATCTATTTTTTTCAGTCAGTGTGATCAGTAAAGTTATTTAGTTAATGTTTTATTTCAGATCAATTCAATATTTAATGTAAGATTCTTAAAAATTTGAATAACGAAGATTTGTTAGCAAAGTTTGATGAGAGTAAGTCTCTGTTACTCTGGTGTTGGTCTGTCACTCTCTGGTGTCTGTCTGTCACTCTATGGTGTCTGTCTGTCGCTCTCTGGTGTCTGTCTGTCGCTCTCTGGTGTCTGTCTGTCACTCTCTGGTGTCTGTCTGTCACTCTCTGGTGTCTGTCTGTCACTCTCTGGTGTCTGTCTGTCGCTCTCTGGTGTCTGTCTGTCACTCTCTGGTGTCTGTCTGTCACTCTCTGGTGTCTGTCTGTCACTCTTTGGTGTCTGTCTGTCACTCTCTGGTGTCTGTCTGTCACCCTCTGGTGTCCATCTGTCACTCTCTGGTGTCTCTCTGTCACTCTCTGGTGTCCCTCTGTCACTTTCTGGTGTCTGTCTGCCAATCTCTGGTCTCCCTCTTTCACTCCTTGGTGTCTGTATGTCACTCTTTGGTGTCTGTCTGTCACTCTCTGGTGTCTGTCTGTCCCTCTTTTGTGTCTGTATGTCACTCTTTGGTGTCTGTCTGACACTCTCTGGTGTCTGTCTGTCACTCTTTGGTGTCTGTCTGTCACTCTCTGGTGTCTGTCTGTCACTCTCTGGTGTCTGTCTGTCATTCTCTGGTGTCTGTATGTCACTCTCTGTTGTCTGTCTGTCACTCTCTGGTTTCTGTCTGTCGCTCTCTGGTGTCTGTCTGTCACTCTCTGGTGTCTGTCTGTCACTCTCTGGTCTCCCTCTTTCGCTCACTGGTATCTGCCACTATCTGGTGGTTTTCTGTCACTCTCTGGTGTCTGTCTGTTACTCTCTGGTTTCTGTATGTCGCTCTCTGGTGTCTATCAGTCCTTCTCTGGTGTCTGTCTGTCACTCTTTGGTGTCTATCTGTCACTCTCTGATGTCTGTCTGTCACTCTATGGTGTCCCTCTTTCACTCTCTGGTGTCCCTCTGTCACTCTCTGGTGTCCCTCTGTCACTCTCTGGTGTCTGTCACTCTCTGGTGTCTGTCTGTCACTCTCTGGTCTCTCTTTCACTCTCTTGTGTCTGTCTGTCACTCTTTGGTGTCTGTCTGTCACTCTCTGGTGTCTGTCTGTCACTTTCTGGTGTCTGTCTGTCACTCTTTGGTATCTGTCTGTCCCTCTCTGGTGTCTGTCTGTCACTCTCTGGTGTCTGTCTGTCACTCTCTGGTCTCCCTCTTTCACTCTCTTGTGTCTGTCACTCTCTGGTGGTTTTCTGTTACTCTCTGGTGTCTGTCTGTCACTCTTTGGTGTCTGTCTGTCACTCTCTGGTGTCTGTCACTCTCTGGTGTCTGTCTGCCACTCTCTGGTGTCCCTCTGTCACTCTCTGGTGTCCCTCTGTCACTCTCTGGTGTCCCTCTGTCACTCTCTGGTGTCTGTCACTCTCTGGTGTCTGTCTGTCACTCTCTGGTGTCTGTCTGTCACTCTCTTGTCTCTTTCATTCTCTGGTGTCTGTCACTATTTGGTGTCTGTCTGTCACTCTCTGGTGTCTGTCACTCTCTGGTATCCCTCTTTCACTCTCTGGTGTCTGTCACTCTGGTGTCTGTGTGTCACTCTTTGGTGTCTGTCTGTCACTCTCTGGTGTCTGTCTGTCACTCTGGTTTCTGTCTGTCGCTCTTTGGTTTCTGTCTGTCACTTTGGTTTCTGTCTCACTCTCTGGTCTCCCTCTGTCAATCTCTGGTGTCTGTCTGTCACTTTCTGGTGTCTGCCTGTCATTCTCTGGTGTCTGTCACTCTCCGGTCTCCCTCTGTCATTCTCTGGTGTCTGTCACTCTCTGGTCTCCCTCTGTCATTCTCTGGTGTCCCTCTGTTTCTCCGTCACTCTCTTGTGTCTCTGTCACTCTCCAATGTCCTCCTGTCTCATGCCTGTTACCAAGTCATATATCTCTCACCCTGTCTCATGCTTGTCATCCAGTCTCATGCCTGTCATAAAGACTCATGCCTGTCACCCAGTCTCATACCTGTCACCCTGTGTCTCCTGTGTACAGAACCCCGCCTGGTGCGTGGCGCTGAACCTGCTGACCAAGTATACCAGTGTGACCAACTACATGTGGTACCTGTGTGAGGGAGTGTACCTGCATAAACTGCTTGTCTCAGCCTTCAATGAACAGAATAACCTCGCCATATTCTATTTCATCGGCTGGGGTGAGTGTACTGGTCTTGTGGTAGTCTGAGGTGAGTGTACTGGTCTTGTGGTAGTCTGAGGTGAGTGTACTGGTCTTGTGGTAGTCTGAGGTGAGTGTACTGGTCTTGTGGTAGTCTGAGGTGAGTGTACTGTTCTTGTGGTAGTCTGAGGTGAGTGTACTGGTCTTGTGGTAGTCTGAGGTGAGTGTACTGGTCTTGTGGTAGTCTGAGGTGAGTGTACTGTTCTTGTGGTAGTCTGAGGTGAGTGTACTGGTCTTGTGGTAGTCTGAGGTGAGTGTACTGGTCTTGTGGTGTACTGGAGTGATTATAATGTCTTGAGGTTGTTTGTTGTTTGTGTACTGATATTGAGGTGGTCTGTTGCTTGTGTACTGGTCTTGTGGTTGTCTGGGATGATTGTGCTGGTCTTGTGATGATCTGGTGTCATTGTAATGGTCTTGTGGTAGTCTGGTGCTAGTGTACTGGTCTTGTGGTGGAACATTCCTAGTGTCCTGGTCTTGTGGTAGTCTGGTGCTAGTGTACTGGTCTTGTGGTGGAACATTCCTAGTGTCCTGGTCTTGTGGTAGTCTGGTGCTAGTGTACTGGTCTTGTGGTGGTCTGGTACTAGTGTACTGGTCTTGTGGTGCTATGCAGCTATTGTACTGGTCTTTTGCTTATCTAGTGCTGGTGTACTGGTGTTGTGGTGGTCTGGTGCTAGTGTACTGGTCTTTCGCTGGTCTGGTGCTAGTGTGCTGGTCTTGTGCTCGTGTACTGGTGTTGTGGTGTTCTGTTGTTAGTGGTCTGATGATAGTGTACTGGAGTTGTGGTGTTCTGTTGTTAGTGGTCTGATGATAGTGTACTTATATTGTGGTTGTCTGGTCTTGTGGTGCTATGCAGCTATTGTACTGGTCTCTTGATTATCTAGTGCTGGTGTACTGGTTTTGTGGTGGTCTGGTGCTAGTGTACTGGTCATGTGGTGGTCTGGTGCTAGTGTACTGGTCTTGTGGTGGTCTGGTGCTAGTGTACTGGTCTTGTGGTGGTTTATTGCAAGTAATAACAAGATTGGAGGGGCTTGCAGGTACAGTATATTAACTGAGCACAATTTCCATGGAGGGTAAGATACTTTTGTTGTCTACAATGATACAGTTCATGTAACTTAATATAAAACATTCCATTTAGATTAATGTGTATTTACTTCTAGATATTTATTAAGAGTTCAAGTGAAAGTTTCTGGTTCATTTCTTAACATTTTAATAACAAGTAAAACGTAAATTTCAATAATTCCCTCACTGATACTAAGAACATCTAGCTCCTTCCTCATATTAAAAATCTTAGTAGATTTAGGACAGCCAAGAATAATTCTGAGGGTTTCATTTTGCTTCGTGCATTATTCTTACATTAGCCAGCAACAGCTCTGAGAGCTTTTAGCTTTTGTTTTCGTTTCGTAGCTAATGTTTTCACCCTGCCAAGAGATGTGTGAGGGATGTCCTTTGCTTGTCACTGTCTTAGTTTCAAATGAAGATATGACGAAGCCTAGTCGTTGACAAATTAATTGAACCTCGTTAATAATGATATTCATCTTTTGACCTATTGTATGGATCGTGATGTTATCAGCATAGCTTATAGATATATGTTTAGGTGAGGTAGGTAGAGCATTTAGGAGAGCATTAATCTAGACATTAAATAGGATGTGACTCAGAACTCCTCCCTGCGGGGTACCTAGGAACATATCTTTAGTCTCGCTTCTAAAGCCTTGTTAGAGAAGAAAACACTCTCTTTGACAGAAAAACTTTTATATAACTGAGTAGGCTACCACCAATATTCATTTTGGCTAGTTTATATAGTATAACAGTTCTGTTTGTGGTATAAAATGCAGATTTTGTGTAAAGAAATGTAGTAATATAGTATCAGCCAACGGTTATATTTATGACCATTATTTTTAAAAGGGTAGACCGGTAAACCAGCGGAAACCCTCCGTCAGGTGACCAAAAGCTCCAGCTACGGGTCGTCATGTAAGACCCGTAAACACTTGCCTTGTTTTCTAAAAAAAAACTTACATTACGTACCTAAGAGTAGAATTGTGAGCTCACTTTTTCCTTTCTTAAAACCAAAGAAATGAAGTGAAAATTTATATCTGATTGTACAGTACAATCTATTAAGTATCGTTCTTCAAATATCATAGACAAGTAGTTAAGGAGTTTGGTGCAAATGTATGAGGCTTTTGCTGCTCAGGGGTAGGTAAAATGAGAATAAACATTAGTCCAGATACACACGGTGAAGGGTCCGGGTTCGATTCCTGGCAAGAGTAGAAACATTGGGCGTGTTTCCTTACACTTGTTGTTTATGTTCACCCATCAGTAAAATGGGTACCTGGGTGTTAGTCGACTGGTGTGGGTCGCATCCTGGGACAAAACTGACCTAATTTACCCGAAATGCTCAGCATAACAAGCGGCTTTCTATATAGTAGTATGTCACTGATGTCAGCTATGGTCTGTATACCTTGTACATGTACTTGTAGAAATAAAGATTATTATTATATTATATTATTATTATTGGCAGAAACGTATTACACATGATAGTGAACGTTACAAATTGAAACGGCATACGCACAGTATAGAGAAGGGGTGAGGATGTTGCAATTTGAAGATTCATCTGAACAGTGATGCTAAAACATTTCTGGCTAGACAGCAAATGAACGAATAACGGTTAGTGCAGTTTCGTTTTTTTTTATAATCATTCCTCAGTTGGAGACTTCCGGTGAGTAGAGAGCAAAATTACAAGCATGTAGCTGGCCTGGCCCTACCCATGGCGACTCAGGTAGCTGGCCTGGCCCTACCCATGGCGACTCAGGTAGCTGGCCTGGCCCTACCCATGGTGACTCAGGTAGCTGGCCTGGCCCTACCCATGGCGTCTCAGGTAGCTGGCCTGGCCCTACCCATGGCGACTCAGGTAGCTGGCCTGGCCCTACCCATGGCGACTCAGGTAGCTGGCCTGGCCCTACCCATGGCGACTCAGGTAGCTGGCCTGGCCCTACCCATGGCGACTCAGGTAGCTGGCCTGGCCCTACCCATGGCGACTCAGGTAGCTGGCCTGGCCCTGCCCATGGCGACTCAGGTAGCTGGCCTGGCCCTACCCATGGCGACTCAGGTAGCTGGCCTGGCCCTACCCATGGCGACTCAGGTAGCTGGCCTGGCCCTACCCATGGCGACTCAGGTAGCTGGCCTGGCCCTACCCATGGCGACTCAGGTAGCTGGCCTGGCCCTACCCATGGCGTCTCAGGTAGCTGGCCTGGCCCTACCCATGGCGACTCAGGTAGCTGGCCTGGCCCTACCCATGGCGACTCAGGTAGCTGGCCTGGCCCTACCCATGGCGACTCAGGTAGCTGGCCTGGCCCTACCCATGGCGACTCAGGTAGCTGGCCTGGCCCTACCCATGGCGACTCAGGTAGCTGGCCTGGCCCTACCCATGGCGACTCAGGTAGCTGGCCTGGCCCTACCCATGGCGACTCAGGTAGCTGGCCTGGCCCTACCCATGGCGACTCAGGTAGCTGGCCTGGCCCTACCCATGGCGACTCAGGTAGCTGGCCTGGCCCTACCCATGGCGACTCAGGTAGCTGGCCTGGCCCTACCCATGGCGACTCAGGTAGCTGGCCTGGCTCTACCCATGGCGACTCAGGTAGCTGGCCTGGCCCTACCCATGGCGACTCAGGTAGCTGGCCTGGTCCTACCCATGGCGACTCAGGTAGCTGGCCTGGCCCTACCCATGGCGACTCAGGTAGCTGGCTTGGCCCTACCCATGGCGACTCAGGTAGCTGGCCTGGTCCTACCCATGGCGACTCAGGTAGCTGGCCTGGTCCTACCCATGGCGACTCAGGTAGCTGGCCTGGCCCTACCCATGGCGACTCAGGTAGCTGGCTTGGCCCTACCCATGGCGACTCAGGTAGCTGGCCTGGTCCTACCCATGGCGACTCAGGTAGCTGGCCTGGCCCTACCCATGGCGACTCAGGTAGCTGGCCTGGCCCTACCCATGGCGACTCAGGTAGCTGGAATGGCCTACCCATGGCGACTCAGGTAGCTGGCCTGGCCCTACCCATGGCGACTCAGGTAGCTGGCCTGGCCCTACCCATGGCGACTCAGGTAGCTGGCCTGGCCCTACCCATGGCGACTCAGGTAGTGGCCTGGCCCTACCCATGGCGACTCAGGTAGCTGGCCTGGCCCTACCCATGGCGACTCAGGTAGCTGGCCTGGCCCTACCCATGGCGACTCAGGTAGCTGGCCTGGTCCTACCCATGGCGACTCAGGTAGCTGGCCTGGCCCTACCCATGGCGACTCAGGTAGCTGGCTTGGCCCTACCCATGGCGACTCAGGTAGCTGCATTATTCTTACATTAGCCAGCAACAGCTCTGAAGCTTTTTAGCTTTTGTTCGTTTCGTAGCTAATGTTTTTCACCCTAACCAAGAGATGTGTGAGGGATGTCCTTTGCTTGTCACTTGTCTTAGTTTCAAATGAAGACCTTAATGAAGCCTAGTCGTTGACAAATTGGTGAACCTCGTTAATAATGATATTATCTTTTGACCTTTTTATGGATCGTGATTTATCCCATAGATATATGTTTGGTGAGGTAGGTGAGCATTTAGGAGGCATTAATCTAGCATTAAATAGGATGTGACTCAGAACCCCCCTGGGGGGTCCTAGGAACTTCTTTAGTCCCTTCTAAAGCCTTTTGAAAAAAACCTCTCTTTGAAAAAATTTTTTATATAACTGGTAGGCTACCAATATTCATTTTGGCTAGTTTATATAGTATAACAGTTCTGTTTGTGGTATAAAATGCAGATTTTTGTAAAGAAATGTAGTAATATAGTATCAGCCAACGGTTATATTTATGACCATTATTTTTAAAAGGGTAGACCGGTAAACCAGCGGAAACCCTCCGTCAGGTGACCAAAAGCTCCAGCTACGGGTCGTCATGTAAGACCCGTAAACACTTGCCTTGTTTTCTAAAAACCTTACATTACGTACCTAAGAGTAGAATTGTGAGCACACTTTTTCCTTTCTTAAAACCAAAGAAATGAAGTGAAAATTTATATCTGATTATACAGTACAATCTATTAAGTATCGTTCTTCAAATATCATAGACAAGTAGTTAAGGAGTTTGGTGCAAATGTGAGGCTTTTGCTGCTCAGGGGTAGGTAAAATGAGAATAAACATTAGTCCAGATACACACGGTGAAGGGTCCGGGTTCGATTCCTGGCAAGAGTAGAAACATTGGGCGTGTTTCCTTACACTTGTTGTCTATGTTCACCCATCAGTAAAGTGGGTACCTGGGTGTTAGTCGACTGGTGTGGGTCGCATCCTGGGACAAAACTGACCAAATTTACCCGAAATGCTCAGCATAACAAGCGGCTTTCTATATAGTAGTATGTCATTGATGTCAGCTATGGTCTGTATACCTTGTACATGTACTTGTAGAAATAAAGATTATTATTATATTATATTATTATTATTGGCAGAAACGTATTAACATGATAGTGAACGTTACAAATTGAAACGGCATACGCACAGTATAAGAAGGGGTGAGGATGTTGCAATTTGAAGATTCATCTGAACAGTGATGCTAAAACATTTCTGGCAGACAGCAAATGAACGAATAACGGTTAGTGCAGTTTCGTTTTTTATAATCATTCCTCAGTTGGAGACTTCCGGTGAGTAAAAGCAAAATTACAAGCATGTAGCTGGCCTGGCCCCACCCATGGCGACTCAGGTAGCTGGCTGGCCCTACCCATGCACTCAGGTAGCTGGCCTGGCCCCACCCATGGTGACTCAGGTAGCTGGCCTGGCCTACCCATGGCGTCTCCCGGTAGCTGGCCTGGCCCTACCCATGGCGACTCAGGTAGCTGGCCTGGCCTACCATGGCGACTCAGGTGCTGGCCTGGCCCTCCCCTGGCGACTCAGGTGGGTGGCCTGGCCCTACCCATGGCGACTCCCGGTGGCTGGCCTGGCCCTACCCATGGCGACTCAGGTAGCTGGCCTGGCCCTGCCCTGGCACTCAGGTGGCTGGCGGCTCCATGGCCGCTCAGGTGCTGGCCCTTACCATGGCGACTCAGGTAGCTGGCCTGGCCCTACCATGGCGACTCAGGTAGCTGGCCTGGCCCTACCCATGGCGACTCAGGTAGCTGGCCTGGCCCTACCCTGGCGTCTCAGGTGGGTGGCTGGCCTACCCATGGCGCTCAGGTAGCTGGCCTGGCCCTACCCATGGCGACTCAGGTAGCTGGCCTGGCCCTACCCATGGCGACTCAGGTAGCTGGCCTGGCCCTACCCTGCGACTCAGGTGGGTGGCCTGGCCCTACCCATGGCGACTCAGGTAGCTGGCCTGGCCCTACCCATGGCGACTCAGGTAGCTGGCCCGGCCCTACCCATGGCGACTCAGGTGGGTGGCCTGGCCCTACCCATGGCGACTCAGGTAGCTGGCCTGGCCCTACCCATGGCGACTCAGGTAGCTGGCCTGGCCCTACCCATGGCGACTCAGGTAGCTGGCCTGGTCCTACCCATGGCGACTCAGGTAGCTGGCCTGGCCCTACCCATGGCGACTCAGGTAGCTGGCTTGGCCCTACCCATGGCGACTCAGGTAGCTGGCCTGGTCCTACCCATGGCGACTCAGGTAGCTGGCCTGGTCCTACCCATGGCGACTCAGGTAGCTGGCCTGGCCCTACCCATGGCGACTCAGGTAGCTGGCTTGGCCCTACCCATGGCGACTCAGGTAGCTGGCCTGGTCCTACCCATGGCGACTCAGGTAGCTGGCCTGGCCCTACCCATGGCGACTCAGGTAGCTGGCCTGGCCCTACCCATGGCGACTCAGGTAGCTGGAATGGCCTACCCATGGCGACTCAGGTAGCTGGCCTGGCCCTACCCATGGCGACTCAGGTAGCTGGCCTGGCCCTACCCATGGCGACTCAGGTAGCTGGCCTGGCCCTACCCATGGCGACTCAGGTAGTTGGCCTGGCCCTACCCATGGCGACTCAGGTAGCTGGCCTGGCCCTACCCATGGCGACTCAGGTAGCTGGCCTGGCCCTACCCATGGCGACTCAGGTAGCTGGCCTGGCCCTACCCATGGCGACTCAGGTAGCTGGCCTGGCCCTACCCATGGCGACTCAGGTAGCTGGCCTGGTCCTACTCATGGCGACTCAGGTAGCTGGCCTGGCCCTACCCATGGCGACTCAGGTAGCTGGCCTGGCCCTACCCATGGCGACTCAGGTAGCTGGCCTGGCCCTACCCATGGCGACTCAGGTAGCTGGCCTGGCCCTACCCATGGCGACTCAGGTAGCTGGAATGGCCTACCCATGGCGACTCAGGTAGCTGGCCTGGCCCTACCCATGGCGACTCAGGCAGTTGGCCTGGCCCTACCCATGGCGACTCAGGTAGCTGGCCTGGCCCTACCCATGGCGACTCAGGTAGTTGGCCTGGCCCTACCCATGGCGACTCAGGTAGCTGGCCTGGCCCTACCCATGGCGACTCAGGTAGCTGGCCTGGCCCTACCCATGGCGACTCAGGTAGCTGGCCTGGCCCTACCCATGGCGACTCAGGTAGCTGGCCTGGCCCTACCCATGGCGACTCAGGTAGCTGGCCTGGTCCTACTCATGGCGACTCAGGTAGCTGGCCTGGCCCTACCCATGGCGACTCAGGTAGCTGGCCTGGCCCTACCCATGGCGACTCAGGTAGCTGGCCTGGCCCTACCCATGGCGGCTCAGGTAGCTGGCCTGGCCCTACCCATGGCGACTCAGGTAGCTGGCCTGGCCTTACCCATGGCGACTCAGGTACCTGGCCTGGCCTACCCATGGCGACTCCAACAATTCAAGTTTGGCACAAATATCTCGTAATATTAGTCCACATAGTTCGAGAACTTCCCCGGGTCTCTCAAACTTTTCCTGCTGTAATTAATAATCCAGTGAGAACTAATATAAACACCGTAAAATAAAATACACATTTCTAACAATTTCACTTGACAATACACATTAGACTTGCTGTTAAATCCATGATTTTCTTTCCTGAACCGTCATTAATTCATTAATCCTTTTATATATAAACTAATATGTAACTATAGCATATCACTTTGCAAACTTTTACAAGAGTGAAAATAACTGGGACCGCCGTGATACAACATCGTATATATGAAGTGTTTTGGTATGATTATTTTACCTAATATTTATTTCACCCCAAATTTGTCTTAATGTAAGAGATGGAAGCCAGTGAGTAATTGGCTGTCCTCTTGAAATAGTAACACCAGTAACAGACATAGTAAGAGGCATTCTTGAGCTTCCTCAGTGCTCGGGCTTAATAGTAATAGTAGTAATAGTAATAGTTTATTTGGACATGATACAAAGAATTACAATGGGTTATGAGATTACATGAGGTGTACATGCCAAAAGCCCCTAATATGCAGGGCATTTTGGGCAGTCTTAAAATTAACTTAAAACTAAATGGTAAGAATTTTTGTAAATAGCTGGCCCAGTGGCTTACGCGTCGGTCTGGAGTTCTGAGACTCTCTGACCGCGGGTTCGAACCCCACCCGTGGTATGATAGTTTTGTACTTTTGTCTTCATTATAAAATTAATTAAATCAGATTAAACAAATTAAAGCAATAATTTGTGTTGCAATAACAAATTATATGGTCATTAGATGAGTTACAAGGAGCACAAGGGTACATAAGGATACATGAGGTATAAGTTTCAACATTTGTACTAGATTATATTTGATAAACTATTTTTCTTTGAGCAATTAAGTAAGGGGTTTTGAGGCTAAATGGTAAGAATTATAGTAGACAGTTTACAATATAAGTATAGTTGAGTATTTAAGCTATGAAATTTGAACATGACATTTTTTGTAACATAATACGTAGTTTTATAATTTTGGATCATTTACAGTTTTATATGTCTACATAAAAGAATTATTAAATCAGATTAAACAAATTAAATTATTAATTTGTTTTGCAATGACAGTTTATATGGTCATTAGATGAGTTACAAGGAGCTCAAGGGTACTTGAGGATGGATTTCTTTATATTAGATGGTTTATACATTATAAGATATAATATGGCATATACATTATGAGGTATAAGTTTCAACATTTGTACTAGATTATGTTTGATAAATTATTTTTCTTGAGCAATTTTGTAGGGGTTTTGAGGCTAGGGGGGTAACACAGTGAATAATGTTATTTTGAGGCAGTGTAAGGTTATTTAATAACTTTGTAGGTAATGTAAAGTAGTGGGTATTTAGTTTTGGGCGAGTAGGTAGTTTTTTAGTAGAGTTTTGAATTGATTTACAGACCGGGTTTCTTTGGTAATCATAGGTAATAAATTCCAAATTTTTGGGCCTTTGATGTGCATTGCGTTTTTGCATAGTGTGAGGTGGACGCGGGGAACATGGAAGAGTGATCTGTGTCTTGTGTTATGTTCATGTGTCCTGTTAAGGTTATTCAGGAGAATTTTGAGTTGTGGGTTAATATTTGAGTTTAGTGTTTTATGTATGTAATAGGCACAGTAAAAAGTATGGATGTCTTGTATGGATGTTTAGACTTCTGAATATAGGTGGAGTATGGAGTGTGGTCCCAGACGATGAGGAGGTACTCGTACCTCCTCCCATGGCCAAGGCCTGGCCACCTCTTGGAAAAGGCCCGGACCAGGCGATTATACCGGCGAATCTACTACCTACCTACATCAGCAAGCAGCATCACACGTCCCTCTCCCTCACCCTTCCTTACTCCTATCCTTCTCTTCATTTCATATCTCTTCATTATTCCACTGTCTCTTATATTTCTTTGTTCTTCATTTAAAATTTATTTATCATTCACTCAATAGTACGTAACTTTGAAGACGTTTAATAAATATTACAGTAAAATGCCGAGTCACATCTTGATCTCCTTTATTACATATATTTTATCTCTTTATTACTGCATTATTATCTGTCATTTAATGCCACAATTTACTTGCAGATCTTAAATATTTACTAAAATTTACTAAATAGATCAAAGAAAATACTGGTGAGCAAAACTGATAATTCTAATCGCAATAATGCTGTGAATCTTTCTGCAAATAGAACTTTCTGCTGTGAATCTTTCTGCATTTTGAACTTTCAGCTGATTAGATCTTTCTGTTGTGTAGATTAATCTGCTGTAAATCTCTGCTGCGTGGATCTTTTTTGCGGTGATTATTACTGCTGTGTAGATCTTTCTGCTGTGTTGATCTTTCTGCTGTGTAGATCTTTTTGCTGAGTTGATCTTTCTGCTGTGTAGATCTTTCTGCTGTGTTGATCTTTCTGCTGTGTTGATCTTTCTGCTGTGTAGATCTTTTTGCTGAGTTGAGCTTTCTGCTGTGTAGATCTTTCTGCTGTGTTGATCTTTCTGCTGTGTAGATCTTTTTGCTGAGTTGATCTTTCTGCTGTGTAGATCTTTCTGCTGTGTTGATCTTTCTGCTGTGTAGATCTTTTTGCTGAGTTGATCTTTCTGCTGTGTAGATCTTTCTGCCTGTGTTGATCTTTCTGCTGTGTAGATCTTTCTGCTGTGTAGATCTTTCTGCTGTGTTGATCTTTCTGCTGTGTAGATCTTTCTGCTGTGTATATCATTATGCTATGAATCTTTCTGCTGTGTTTATGTTTCTACTATGAATCTTGTTTTTATGTAGATATTTCCGCTGTATAGATCTTTCTGCTGTTAAGTTTATGCTGTGACTATTTATCTTTTGAATCTTTATTCTCTGAATCTTTTTTTAACTCTCTGCTGTGAATCTTTCCATTCTGTTGTTCTTTCTGCTGTGATTTTTTTATCTGCTTTGAAACATTCTGCTGTGAATCCTTTCGCTGTGTAGGTCTTTTTGCTATGAATCTTTCTGCTGCGAATTATTTTGTCTTCGAATCTCTGTTGCGAATCTTTCATTTGTGATTTTTTTCTGCTGTGAATCCTTCTGCTGTGTAGATCTTTCTGCCGTGAATCTCTCAACTTTCTGCTGTGAATCTTTCTGCTGTTTTATGCCATGAATCTCTGTGCTGTGAATTATTTCTGCTTTAAAGCTCTTTCTATCATAAATCTTTCTGCTGTTAGTCTTTCTGCTGTGCATCTTTCTGCTGTGAATCATTATTTTGTGAATCTTTCGTCTGTGACTTTTTCTGCTGTGAATCGTTCTGCTGTGTAGGTCTTTCTGCCGTGATCTCTCCGCAGTCTTCCTTGAATCTTTCTGCTGTGCTTTCTGCTGTAATTCTCTCTGCTGTCTGCTGTGAAAATTTTCTGCTGCGTAGGTCTTTATTCTGTTAATCTCTCTGCTATGAATGATTCTGTTGTGAATCTTCCGTTGTGAATTATTCTGATCTGAATCATTCTGCTGTATTTCTGCTGTGAATGATTCTACTTTCTGTTGTACTAATACACCAACCCACCTATTCCAGCAGCCTCATGTACTTCCCCTCCTCTCTCCCTCTATCAGCTTACATTTGCCTCTTCCTAACTCCTACAAGTTGTTGTACGTCCCTGCCCAATGCATGAAATAACTGCCTCAATTTCTTAATCAACATTTATAGTGCCCCAAAATATTCCCTCCATCGCCCGAAATGCACAGCATGCGAGTGACTTTGTACTTAACAATATTTTATTACAAATAAACTACATTTTGTAAATTGCCGAAACATATAGTTTGTATCTCCACCTCCCCACCTAATAACTCTCCACTTTTGTTCGTTAGGCATTTGTTCCTTAGGAATTCATAATTTATTAATTTTTCTCTAAAACGTTTTCTTATTCAGCAAAATTTGTTTATAAATCCTCACCCACTCTCCAGTTGGATCTCCTCTTCCATTTTTTCACTATTCTTTTTAAGACTGTGTCAGAAGAAACTGCTGTTTCTTGCCCAATATACCACCAACACCGAATATGTTTTCTGCATTGTATAAATCTCCCATACGCTAACCTTTTTCCCTTAGCATCCTCTTTGCCCTCTCAGTTTACATGAGTTAAAAGAGAGTTTCTCTACGTTTTCCTAAATTTCGTGTTCAACTATACGTAGCATCTTAAATGTAATTCATGGGGAACTACAATAGGTTATGGGGAGACTTGTATTTTGTTAGGTTAGATTATTTATTAGGTAATATCATTTATTAGGCATCCACGAACAGTGGGTCATGTGGGTGACCTTTAAGAAGTTGCCAGTTTTCTTCCCTACTAACTAGAGAAAGCTTTTTCCGGTCGGTTTATATAAACTGTTAGATGTTTATATGCTACAAGACAATGTTCTAATGTATGGCCCTTGTCTCAGTCCACACATATTTTACACCATTTGCATTTCTCGTACTGCCAGAGATACTTTTAACCTGGGCTTAGTCTAGCAGTAACAAGTGTATTAACAGAGATATTATTGCCTAGGTTTAATCTAATATTAACAATACTACCAGAGATGTAGATAAATGGTTCAGAGAACCGACAAGTTGATAAATCAGACACATGTGTAAACACATTGGCTTCATCAGTCCAATGCATATGCGCTTATATCCCGCAGACAGGTGAGGTGAAGCAGTCGTAGGTGGTGTCCACAGGTGGAAGTAGGTCACAGCTATAGGTTAGGCAAGCATAGAATTCCGTGAATTGTAAGTGACCAAATATCTTTGTACCTCCTCACAGGGTTCCCACTGGTGCCTCTCATCATATACGGTGTCATACGGGGACAAGGAGACCACAACACACACTGCTGGATCGTTCCACTCGGTAGTCTAGAGTGGATCATCAACCTGCCGCCTCTAGTTGCTATCCTGGTGAGTTCACAGTCTATCCTTTACTTCCTAGTCCAAGGATTTGTACTCCTTGGGTTCCTGGCCCTTGGGAGTCTAGCCATCATTTCCTAGCGCTGGGTTCCTAGCCCTGTGTTACTAGCCCTAGGTTCCTAGCCCTGTGTTACTAGCCCTCAATTCCTAGCCTTGGGTTTCTAACCCTGGGTTTCTAATCCTTGGAACCTAGCCCATGGTTCCTAACCCTCGGTTTTAGCCCTGGGTTTCTAGCCCTCGGTGTCCAGTCCTGGGATCCTAGCCTGGGTTCCTAACCCTGGGTACCTAACCTCGGTTCCTAGCCCTGGGTTTTTAGCCTTGGATTCCTAGCCCTGGGTTATGAGCCATGGGTTACTAGCCCAGGTTCCTAACCTGGGGATATTAACCCTTGCTTCCTGGTCCTTGGTTTTAAGCCCTTGGTTCCTAGCCTTGAGATCCTAGTCCTGGAATTCTAGCCCTTGGTTCTTAGCCTTAGGTTCCTAAAACTGGGATCCTAGCCCATGGTTCTTAGCCTTGGGCTCCTAGCCCTGGGTTACTAGCCCTCAATTCCTAGCCATGGATTCCTACCCCTTGGATCCTAGCCCTTGGTTCCTAGTCATTCGTTCCTAGCCTCGGTGTCCAGCCCTGCTTCCTAGCCCTGGGTTCCTAGCTCTGGGTTCCTAGCCCTCAGATCCTAGCCTTGGGTTCCTAACCCTGGGTACCTAACCTCGGGTTCCGAGCCCTGTTTTTTTAAGCCCTGGATACTTATCCCTGGGTTATTAGCGCAGGATTCCTAACTTGGGGATATTAGCCCTTGCTTCCTGGTCCTTGGTTTTAAGCCTTTGGTTCCTAGCCCGGGAATCCTAGCCTTAGGATCATAGCCATTGGTTCCTAGCCTTGAGTTCCTAGCCCTGGGATCCTAGCCCTTGGTTCCTATGATAGTAAACACTCAGTTGACGACAGCTAACCTACTCGGTTTGTTTCCCAGTTTTTCTCTCCACTGATCAAGTCACATATGATTAAAATTCGACTTAATTTAAAAAAAAACCTCTCTGAATGAACAAGTTTTGCCTAAATCTTTCTTGCTAAATAGATTTTTTGGCATGAAAGATCGCCCCAATCACTGCTTCAACTGTCTCCAATATTTGAGTCAACTCTCAATTTGACTGAAGAACTAGTCTGCTAAACGAGAGATATAACCAACTGTTACAAATGTGTCTTACCATGATGCTAATAACTATACTTTAAGGTGTGGGACTTACCAGAGTATGTGAGTGTAGTGGTATATTCATAACTGTACCTTTGACGTATAAAGTACGTCTCAATAGTATAATATTCATCAACTATACTTGTGAAGTAATACTAGAGATTCATGAGTCTATAATCATCCTCGATTGTTTTAACACCAGACTTCATGTTTACATAGCAAATATTTACACAGGACTCCATGTTTACATAGCAAATATTTACACAAGAGTCCATGCTCACTCAGAAAATATTAGTTTTGTCATATCTTCATTTCCAACTTTATTTATTGAACTATTTATTCATCTGCATTTCTGACACTGACGCTTTTAAAAATTATATATTGGCACAGATAAACGTAATCTTCTTGGTGAACATTATTCGCATCCTAGTGAGCAAGGTGAGGGCCACCACAGCTAACGAGCCTAGTCAATACAGGTAAGCCTCATCATCTCAAGTTTTAGATGATATAGCTAAGACGTCCTGAGTACAGATCCCTTACATATGAAAGGGATTATATTGAATATATCAACAAACTCAAATTTAACTGCCTAGGTAAGCTAAATACCAAATAAAGAAAATAATGAACTATCCATCATTTATGAAATGTTAATTCATTTATGCTGTTTTAAGAACTTAAATTTCATTAGTCTATAAATATCTATCCTTTTAGGCCTTGGACTATATACTGAAAGAAATAATGTTTAGGTTATAATACAAGAACTCAGGTTTGGAAGAATGTTTTATGCTATGCTTCGTAAGAGAGAATCCAGAAAACTACACTAAACAATTCAATAACAATTGTGTAGTTCTTGGGTAAAAGTCCAGCTTACTCCATAACTTTCTGGTATCTTCACATATATAGCTCAAAATATAATCCATCATCTAAAGTGATAAAACTGCTATCATATTCATGCAGACTGTTTTAAACAACATAAATTACTAACCAATATCATGAAAGAGCTTTGTGCTATCTTTGACTGATAGTCAGAATTTGCACAGTGAGCTTTATTACTTGTTATAGAATCTAGTTTAATTTGCCTCCTATACCTTATATCAGTTTTAGAGAAGAAAAACTGTAATGTAATGAATTATCTGGAGATTTTTCAATGATCATCTCCAGGAATAAGTTTTATGTACATATTTAAATTAATTTTCCTTAATATTTATTAATGGTGCTTTCTTCATTTAGCCTTCAATAATAATGTAATAATAGACTTTAACTTGACTCACTAAATCGTAATGACACGATTGCAAACAAACCATACCACGGGTGGGGTTCGAACCCGCGGTCAGAAGTCTCAAAACTCCAGACCGTCGCGTACCACTGGGCCAGCTAGCTTCAAAGATTCATCCAACTAGGTATATTTACACCATAGGAAGGTTAGCATTTGTGGACACAGTGGTGCCTATGTTAACCTTCCTATGGTGTAGAAATATACCTAGTTGGATGAATCTTATTGAAGCTAGCTGGCCCAGTGGCTTACGCGACGGTCTGGAGTTTTGAGACTCGCTGACCGCGGGTTCGAACCCCACCCGTGGTATGGTTTATAGGCTTTAACCATTCGAGCCACACCCATCACTAATATCAGGAAGACAGCATATCATTACCATGTCTCCCTCCACCAGGAAGGCAGTGCGGGCCACCATGATGGTAGTTCCATTATTTGGGTTGCAGTACATCATTACCATCTACCGACACCAGGTGCTGGGATGCGACTGGCAAGACCTCTACCAGATCTTCAACAACATGATAGAGGGCACCACTGGAGCTGTCGTGGCCACTATCTTCTGCTACACTAACGGCGAGGTACTCTCATCACTGGGTTTCTTTGCTCTTCCTATTTCCCTGTTACCTGTCTGTCTCCCCACACTCACACCAGACTGTCTTTCTCAATAATTTCCATGGTGGCAGGTCCTTTATATCTGGTGGGGAGGATTTGGGTCTTTGCTGTCATGGCCGTAATGAGTGAATCTGCTTCCTCAAGATGGCCATTGCATGTAGGAACTAAATTAAACCCTGCCCAGCACGCCGACCCGTAAGGTTAGGTTAGGTTAGTGCTTTCCTATATCCTTCCTGAATCTGAACTTTTCTAACTTGAAACCATTGTTGCGAGTCTTGTCTTGGCTGGATATTTTTAGCACGCTATTTACTTCCCCTTTATTTATTCCTGTTTTTCATTTATACACCTCAATCATATACCCCCTAATTCTACGCCTTTCAAGAGAGTGCAGATTCAAGGCCCTCAGTCTATCCTCATAGGGAAGATTTCTGATGCATGGGATCAACTTTGTCATCCTCCTTTGTACGTTTTCCAGCGCATTTATATCCATTCTGTAATACGGTGACCAGAACTGTGCAGCATAATCTAAATGAGGCCTAACTAAAGATATATAGAGTTGAAGAACAACCTGAGGACTTCTATTATTTATACTTCTTGATATGAAGCCAAGGATTCTGTTAGCTTTGTTGCGAACACTTATGCACTGTTGTCTTGGTTTCAGATTACTGCTAACCAGAACTCCTAAATCCTTTTCGCAATCACAAGTATTAAGATCTACATGATTCAGTTTATATGTGGCATGGTTATTGTCTTGCCCAACATTTAGAACTTTGCATTTGTCTATATTAAACTGCATCTGCCACTTCTCCGTCCACTGAATCAGTCTATTCAAATCATCCTGGGGTGCTCTAATGTCCTCATTAGAATGAATTGGACGGCCTATTTTGGTGTCATCATCAAATTTGCTTATGTCGCTATTTATTCCCTCATGTATATCGTTTATGGAAATTTTGAACAACAAGGGGCCCAACACTGACCCCTGCGGAACACCGCTTGTGACGTGTCCCCATTCTGATTTCTCCCCATTTACGCAAACTCTCTGCTGCCTATTTGTCAACCATGCCTCTACCCAGGAAAAATTTCTCCTCCTATTCAGTGTGCCGTAAGTCTCCTCAATAGCCTCTGATGTGGAACTCAATCGAAAGCCTTACTGAAGTCCATATACACAATATCATATTCATTACCATGATCTACCTCCTCAAACACCTTAATAAAAAAGTTAGTAAATTCGTAAGACAGGAACGCCCCTTAGTAAAACCGTGTTGAGATTCATTAATCAATTTATGCCTTTTAAGATGGCTGCGAATTGCCTCGGCAATTATTGATTCCATAAATTTTAAAGGAAACCGTTTTAATCGACTGTCTACTGTATATAAATATGCACATGTACATATGCAAATATATACATTTATGTAAGTATACATCAGCATATGCTTACATACACAAAATTTACTTATGTACTCACCTAGTTGTGGTTGCAGGAGTCGAATCACAGCTCCAGGCCCTGCCATTTCCCTGGTCGCTACTAGGTCACTCTTCCTGCTCCATGAGCTTTATCATACCTCTTCTTAAAGCAATGTATGGATCCTCCCTCAACTACATCACTTCCCAGACTATTCCACTTCCTGACTACTCTGTGATGTGAAGAAATACTTCCTAACATCCCTGTGATTCATCTGAGTCTTCAACTTCCAATTGTGACCTCTTGTTGCTGTGTCCCATCTCTAGAACATCCTGTCTCTGTCCACCTTGTCAATTCCTCTCAGTATTTTATGTGTCGTTATCATATCCCCCTATCTCTCCTGTCCTTCAGTGTCGTCAGGTCGATTTTCCTTAACCTCTCCTCGTAGGACATGCCCCTTAGCTCCAGGACTAGTCTTGTTGCAAACTTTTGCACTTTCTCTGATTTCTTTACATGCTTGGCTAGGTGTGGGTTCCAAACTGGTGCTGCATTCTCCAATATAGGCCTGACATACACGGTGTACAGGGTCCTGAACGATTCCTTATTGAGATGTCGGAATGCTATTCTTAGGTTTACTAAGCGCCCATATGCTGCAGCAATCATTTGGTTGATGTGCTCCTCAGGAGATGTGCCCGGTGTTATACTCACCCCAAGATCCTTTTCCTTGAGTGAGGTTTGTAGTCCATGGTCCCCTAGACTGTACTCCATCTGCGGTCTACTTTGCCCTTCTTTGCACTTGGTGGGGTTGAACTCCAGGAGCCATTTTCTGGACCAGGTCTGAAGCCTGTCCAGATCCAATTGTAGTTCTGCCTGGTCCTCGTCCGATTGAATTCTTCTCATCAACTTCACATCATCTGCAAACAGGGACACTTGTGAGTCTATTCCTTCTGTCATGTCGTTCACATATACCAGAAACAGCACAGGTCCTAGGACTGACCCTTGTGGAACCCCGCTTGTCACAGGCGCCCACTCTGACACCTCATCACTTACCATGAGTCGCTGATGCCTTCCCGTCAAGTATTCTCTGATCTATTGCAGTGCCTTCCCTGTTATGCCTGCCTGGTCCTCCAGCTTATGCACTAATCTCTTGTGTGGAACTGTGTCAAAAGTTTTCTTGCAGTTCAAGAAAACACAATCTACTTTCCCCTCTCTCTCTCTCTCTTGTCTTACTGCTGTCACCCTGTCATTTAACTCCAGTAGGTTTGTGACACAGGATTTCCCGTCCCTAAAACAGTGCTGGTTGTCACTGATAAGCTCATTCTTATCTAGATGCTCCACCACTCTTCTCTTCTCCTAATAATCTTCTCCATGACTTTGCATACTCTATATGTCTGTGACACTGGTCTGTAGTTTAGTGCTTTGTGTCTGTCTCCTTTTTTAAAAATTTGGACTACATTTGCTGTCTTCCATACCTGAGGTAGTCGCCCTGTTTCGATAGTGTTGAAGATTGTTATTAATGGCACGCATAGAGCCTCTGGTACCTCTCTTAGAACCCATGGAGAGATGTTATCCGGCCCCATCGCCATTGAGGTATCTAGCTCACTTAGCAGCCTCTTCACTTCTTCCTTGGTTGTAAGTATTGTGTCCAAAACTTGATGGTGTACCCCACCTCTCCATCTTTCCGTAGTCCCTTCTGTCTCCTCTGTGAATACTTCTTTGAATCTCAAATTGAGCTCCCACATACTTCACGGTCGTTTCTTGTGATCTCCCCTCCTTCCTTCCTCATCCTGATCACCTGGTTCTTGACTGTTGTTTTCCTCCTGATGTGGCTGTACAACAGCTTCGGGTCAGATTTGGCTTTCGCTGCTATGTCATTTTCGTTTTGTCACTGGACCTCCCATCTTACCTGTGCATATTGTTACGCGAGAATTGTGAAGCACTTACGTAACAACCAGTCTCAGGTTAATTAACCCGAGCTACCTCAGCGTATGCCACGTGACCTACCTTATGTCAGGTCACCCCTCCCCACAACTGGCAGTTGCAGCTCCTCTTCAACCCATGGCACATCTCAGAAACTCTGTTGCAACACAGCTTCATTCCTTTGATAAATACGTTAAAGGTGCTCAAAGTGGACATACTTGTATCTCACGTCCAGTTTGAATTACTTTGTTAAACACCCAGGCTGTCTGAAGAACCCCGGTAGGTTATGTTGAAATTCATTTGTATGAATTGTGTAATTACCTTAAGGTCATGTATATAGTTCTCTGTAAATAATTTCACACTCGTAAGATACGAGAAAAAAGCTAATTTTTGTTTTATTGATATGTTTCTAAGAAACAATATGACAATTAATAGACCTTCGAATTTTTACTTGCGATTCTTGATTCCCTAAGAAAAGAAATGGTAAGAAATTCTTTTTATTATTGCACCTAGACCTCTCTTTCAGTGAGAAAGAGGATAGGTGGGCAATAATATTCATTACTGGTTCTACGACTCCTCTCCTTATTCTCCTGGGTCCTTTGCCTTCTATACTTCTTCCATTCTCTAAAACACTTGATTTTGACCTCCACGTTAATTCTGTTACCCTTGGGTACAATCCTCTCCTCAGCTTCCTTGGATATATACATACGCACAAAGCAGATAAACAAATGGGTTCCCATATCAACAATCATACATAGATTCATACGGAGCTAAGGCGTATATCTTACGAGAGAGGGAAATCGACCTGACGACTCTAAAGGACAGGACGGACCAGGGGAACATGATAACGACATATAAAATACTGAGAGGAACTAACAGGATATTTCAGATATGGGACACAGCAACAAGGGGTTACAACCGGAAGCTGAAGACTCAGATGAGTCACAGGGATGTTAGGAAGTACTTCTTCAGTCACAGAGTTGTCAGGAAGTGGAATATCTGGAGAGTGATGTAGTGGAGGCAGGATCTATATGTAGCTTTAAGAAGAGGTACGATAAAACTCACGGAGCAGGGAAAGAATGAACCTAGTAAAGACCATCAAAAAGGCGGGGCAAAGAGCTGCGGCTCGAGCCCTGCAATCACAGATAGGCAAGTACAGTCCAAACATTCACGCATAGGTACATATGCAAACATACATATACATATATGCAAAAAATCCCACAAACCTGCATATATTCGCGCTCACATACACGTACACGCAAGCACATATATTAAATGTTGTTGTATTGAAAATCTCTGATCTCCTCATCATTGCTTTTGTATGCATTAAGGTGATGGATACTGAGCTCACGAGATAGTTTCTTGCAACATCTGAAATACATCAAGCTTAATTCAGTAATTGCATAATTTATATTATATTTCCTCTTCCATATTATTCCATTTGTCTACTACCCTGAAAAAAAAAATTAATAACAAATCCTTTAGGCACAGTTTTTTCTCATCTTACAACCATGATCACTATTTTCTCTGTTGAAAGTGCTTAGGAATTGTTTCTATGTATTCATTCTTATTCTTCAGTGAGTGTGTGTGTGTATACGTAATTGAATATAATACAAAGTGCATTTCATCCAGTACTATAGACAATTGGTGATCATTGTATTTAGATTTTTTACTACTAATGTGTATTGTAACTACAGTAATGGTCACTCCTATTCCTGGTACAGGTGAAAGCTCTGCTGAAACGCTCATGGCAGCGCCTGAGGGAGCGTCGAGCCCCACGAGGAGTGCGGAGAGCTGAGGTCAGGCGTAGTCGTAGTATATCCACCGTCCAGACCACACTCTTATATCCCAGTCCAGCCCGCCGCAATTCTTCTATCGTCTCCATGTGCGCGATCAACCAGCCCTTTTGTTGCAGCAACAGCGGAGCCAGCCCAGCCAGTTGCTGAGTCTCCATGGGTCCAGGACCAGTATTACACAGCCGTCACCAGCCGACAGTGGCAGTGCTACACCACTGCGCAGGTCACCAGCAAGTACAGTAATATTGGAATGTTCTGAAAGAATTAGATTATCCAAGAATCCAGTACACAGTGTGAACTCTAGTCACGTGTTCAGGTCCCCGAGTCTCTTTGAAAAAGTTGAAGACAAATTGAAAAAACTAGAAACGAAAGGCAAGTGTCCCCGTCCTACGGTAGCTAGACAAAGAGGAGAGAAAGTAGAGCACTGCCCAGTAGTGTTTAGAAATGATAACATAGACCCATATGTGAACTTTAACATTAACGACCTCAGGACCAGTGTTGATCAAGGTTATGAGTCCTCCCAAACACTGGCACTGCTGACAAGTAACCTTTTACCAGTTACACTTTTGAAAGTAAGCAGCACCTGTTCTGGAAATTTGTCAATAAATGTATTACAAAAATATTTGATGATAGGGGGTTACACTCCTGTCTTTGAAGGTCAATGATCTTGTTGACAAGTAACAAATTATAGGGTACATACATTTATTAGTAACTTAATTCTCTTTCCACTAGCATATGGTCTCACTCTACGACTCTCAAGATCATCTAAAGAATTTGGTGAACAGTTCACCATTATGTTTTACTTCAGATATGAGTCTTCATACTAGAAAGTTTTCCTTGTATTTCCCATGTATAATTGGCCATTCCTATCACAGGATATATGGGCACCGTGTCCAAAAATAGGCTGTGTTTATCATGTTCTTCATGATCGTTCTCTCTCTCCCTCGGCACACTATTTTCACCTGCTAGTTCTTTAAACAGTTGTGTACTGTCACTCTTATTCTTCACTCTTGATTAAATATTTTCATCATTGCCAATATGTACTTTTTTGTGTATTTCTCTTTATCCAGATTTTTTTAGACAAGTTTCTCCTGCTTAATCTTTTTTGCAGGACAGTCTTTTCTATTTTCACTACAGCGTTTTCTTCATGTTTGTTTATATATATTGCAACAGATGTTTGGCTGAATCTTCTCTCCGGAGCATTCCAAACAAAGAGGCTTTGGGGTGAAGCCTTTTTGCCAGTTATGCTCACATATGTGGTCAAATGCATTAACACTTGTTCTGCTAACTTTGTTCGTGAATTATTTAAGGTTTTGGTAACAGTACTCATGCGTATTTGTACTAGCTTAGGCATCATTTATCTTGCCTCATGATCCTGACTATAAGAAGCAACTTGTAAGTGAATGTTTTAGAAATGAACGTACTTGTGGTAATTCTCGTTTAACGAAGATGAGTCTTGTTTTGTAGCATTTAAAAAACACTGTTCACTGAGTAATATCGAAGAAGCTTTTGGCATTCACGATGACAAAAGCTCTCTGGCAAAAAAGCCACAAGAGAGTAACAATTCTCCTGCACACACAGTCGGGATTAGCACTCCTCCAATGAATGTAATAATAATAATGAATATATATAGTACAGTGGACCACCGAGTAACGAACACCCCGGAAATCGTACAATTATGTAAGTATAATATTGTAAGTGTATTTTTGGGGGTCTGAAATGGACTAACCTACTTGACATTATTTCTTAAGGGACTAAATTCGTTCGGTAATGGTACTTGAGCAGGCTTCGGGAATGAATTTTGCTCGTTACTCTGGGGTCCACTGTATATATATACGTGGACCCCCGGATTTCGTACTGCTCCAAACTCAAACAATTATGTAAGTATTTTTGTAAGTGCTTTGTAAGTGTATTTTTGGTAATGACACTTGAAAAGCATTCTGGAACAAATTAATTACGAAAACCGGGTTCAATATATATATATATATATATATATATATATATATATATATATATATATATATATATATATATATATATATACATATATATATATATACAATAATATAATATACTGCTTGTTGAGCTAGTACACCAAACAGGGAGTAGAATGAAAAGGAGTAGAATGAAATTAGCTTAGAGGCGTCCACACCACCGTATGTCCTTGGGTAGCGAGTACAACATTCAGTTCTACTGGACGCGCTACTCTTAAGGATCGTGTGGTTAAGTGGTCTAGAGCGTCATGTGTTTTCGCTCACCATGAGGTGGGTCAAAGCATCATGGGTTCGACCCCTAGCTAGTGCAGTGTTGTTATTGATATATATATATATATATATATATATATATATATATATATATATATATATATATATATATATATATATATATATATATATATATATATATATATAGGAGAGTATTTGGTTTTTACTCATGTTAATTAAGATGAAAATATATTTTTAACGTTTTAACAGAGTTACCATCTGTGTTATGACATGAATTTAAATGCTTTTATTGCTTTGTTTCATTACTTAACAGGTACAAATACGGTACTATATTTGATCGGTTTTGATAGAAAGCATTAGGTTTGATTCTTTATCGAGCTGATAATGGAGGAGTGAGTCCTCCAAAATGTTACAATAAAAACCTTAACTAGCCTTGGTTTTCCTTTTCCTCTACTTTTTGTACACACTCTCGCACACACACACACACACACACACACACACACACACACACACACACACAAACACACACACGCACACACACATCCCTTGAAAATGGGCAGTTACCTGAGGTATGGAAGAAGGCCAATGTAGTCCCCATCTTTAAAAAAGGAGACAGAAAAGAGGCACTAAACTATAGACCGGTGTCACTTACATGCATAGTGTGCAAAGTCCTGGAGAAAATCATCAGGAAAAGAATGGTGGAGCACCTCGAGCTGAACAGGATAATAAACACCAGACAGCACGGATTCCGGGAAGGCAAATCCTGTGTAACAAACCTCCTAGAGTTCTATGATAAAGTAACAGAGGTAAGGCAAGAGAGAGAAGGGTGGGTTGATTGCATTTTCCTGGACTGCAGGAAGGCCTTCGACACAGTTCCTCACATGAGATTAGTAAAGAAGTTGGAAGAACAAGCAGGTATAACAGGAAGCGCACTGGAATGGATCAGGGAATACCTCACAGGGAGGCAACAACGGGTCATGGTGCGTGATGAGGTATCACAGTGGGCGCCTGTGACGAGCGGCGTACCGCAGGGGTCAGTCCTAGGACCAGTGTTATTCTTGGTATATGTAAATGACATGACGGATGGGATAGACTCAGAAGTGTCTCTGTTCGCGGATGATGTGAAATTAATGAAGAGAATCACATCGGAGGAGGACCAAGCAGGACTTCAAACAGACCTGGACAAGCTTGACATCTGGTCTAGCAACTGGCTTCTCGAATTCAATCCCACCAAATGCAAAGTCATGAAGATCGGAGAAGGGCAAAGAAGACCGCTGACAGAGTACAGGCTAGGCGGACAAAGGCTACAAACCTCGGCAAAGGAGAAAGACCTTGGATAGAGTATAACGCCAAGCACGTCTCCGGAGGCACACATCAACCAGATAACTGCGGCAGCATATGGGCGACTGGCAAACCTAAGATTAGCGTTCCGTTACCTTAACAAGGAATCGTTCAAGACACTTTATACCGTGTACGTCAGGCCCATACTAGAACATGCAGCACCAGTCTGGAACCCACACCTGGTCAAGCACGTAAAGAAACTAGAGAAAGTGCAAAGGTTTGCGACAAGGTTAGTTCCACAACTCAGGGGTCTGTCTTATGAAGAAAGGTTGAGGGAAATAGGACTAACAACACTGGAGGAAAGAAGGGTCAGAGGAGACATGATAACGATATACAAAATACTGCGGGGAATTGACAAGGTAGACAGTGACAGGATGTTCCAGAGAGGGAACACAGAAACAAGGGGACACAACTGGAAGCTGAAGACTCAGATGAGTCAAAGGGATGTTAGGAAGCATTTCTTCAGCCACAGAGTAGTCAGGAAGTGGAATAGTCTAGAGAAAGATATAGTGGAGGCAGGAACCATACATAGTTTTAAGACAAGGTATGATAAAGCTCATGGAGCAGGGAGAGCAGACACCCAGTAGCAGACAGCGAAGAAGCGGGGCCAGGAGCTGAGTCTCGACCCCTGCAACCACAATTAGGTGAGTACAATTAGGTGAGTACACACACACGCCCCGATGGCATGGTGGCTAGCGCTCTTGCTTCACGCACGGAGGGCCCGGGTTCAATTCCCGGCGGGGCCGAAACATTTCGAAGTGTTTCGTTACACACACACACACACATACATAGAACAGGCCTAGTGTCTAATCGACATGTGCCTAGGACAAAATGGTAACTAACTAACTAACGCACACACACATAGGACGAGTAGCCTAGTAGCGGCCAGTGAAGAGGCGAGGCCAGGAGCTATGACTCGACCCCTGAAACCATAACTAGGTGAGTACACACGGGAACTGCTACATCACTCACAAACGAGGGGACTGTAGAAAATTATGCAAGGAGGAAAGAGAGGCAAAGACGGAGATGAGCAGTAGAACCCAGACTCAGGAGGAAGAGCAAATACAACCTCCCTCACAACCACCTACAGAAGGACCTCAACCACGACAACCCTAATGCAACCAAACAATCTAACCCAAAACCCACACACAGTACCCAATGCCCCCACCCTTCTCATCACAAGCACCAGTTTCACAGCAACCCCCCATAGTTCCCTGCCAAGTCTCTTCCCTGCTGACTCTCGTTGGAGAAAGACCTCGCTCTTGTCTCTGCTTGTTTCCTCGTCATTTAGACTCTGTTTGGTAGAGTATGTGTTCGGTGGTGAGACGACACATACTTCTCTGGACTCTGTGTAACTCTGTTCACAGAGAATAGCCTAGACTTAGTGATTTCGACGTTTTACTGAGGTTGTGTCACACTGACACTCTGAGATAACTCAGGTCTCTAGCTATAGCTCTTGACCTAATTAACTGTGGCATCTGTGTACCGTCACAGTCGGGGATTTGGTTATGCTGAACTTAGATTCAGTATTAAGGGAGTTTTGTGACTATTATGGAAGATCTGCTGATGGTCCCCAGTTAGAGTCGTTATTTTATCTCCTTGTTCCTGATGCTGTGATGCTGTTGTTGCTATATTGCTGTTTGTTGAATTGGTCATATTACTCTTCTGATTGTCAGTTTGTTAGAGAAGCTAGCTTATGAGAAGATGTTCAGTCGGTCACTGGTCGAGTCGAGTCTTAAGAGGCATAACGAGTTACCTGGAGCACACATACACATATTTGTATATATCCAAGTATTATTGTAAATTGCTGACATTGTACCAGATGGTACATAAGAGCCATTAAGATATATGTGCCTTCAGCACAATAATATTGTTTATGAGAGAAGTGTAGGAGCTACCCTCCTAATTAACCTCCTAATTAACCTCCTAATTAATAACGTAATGAATATCCTGATCATATGTATATTTATTTACTTTGAAACCCTAGACGTTTTATCTTTGTTCATAAATTTATTAAATTCATTGCTTTGGTTAGTACCCTATCAGTTGTAATCCTATGACTATTGAATATGTCGGATAACTGGACCAGGATACTGACTTTGTTGCAAAATCCCAGTAACAGGCTGAATGCTAGAAGGGCATTCCTTTCTAGTGTTCAATGGAGATGTATATTTCTAATAGATATCGCGTTATTTTGTAACAGTTTGCAACGAAACTAGTCCCAGAGCTAAGGAGCATGTCCAACGAGGAGAGTTTTAGGGAAATTGGCCTAACGACACTGGAGAACAGGAGAGACAGGGAGGACATGATAACAACATATAAAATACTGAGAGGAATCGACAAGATGGACAGATATAAGATGTTCGAGAGATGGGACACAGCGACAAGGGGTTGAAGGAAGTTGAAGACCAAGATGAGTCAAAGAGATGTTAGGAATTATTTATTCAGTCACAGAGTTGTCAGGAAGTGGAACAGTCCGGCAAGTGACATAGAGGAGGCAGGAACAATACATAGTTTTAAGACGAGGTTTGATCAAGCTCATGGAGCAGGGAGAGAGAGAGAGGACCCAGTAGCGATCAGTGAAGAGGCGAGGCAAGGAGCTATAACTCGACCCCTGCAACCAGAAATAAAAGATCACAAACAAACAACACACACACACACACACACACACACACACACACACACACACACACACACACACACACACACACACACACACACACACACACACACACACACACACATATATATATATATATATATTATTAACACATCGGCCGTGTCCCACAAGGCAGGGTGGCCCGGGAAAGAAAAACTTTCATCATCATTTTCTTCATCACTGTCTTGCCAGAGGCATGCTTACACTACAATTATATGACTGCAACATTAACATCCCTCATTCAAAGTGCCAGCACTGTACTTCCCATCTCTAGGAATCAAGTCCGGTCTGCAGGTTTCCCTGAATCTCTTCATAAATGTTACCTTGCTCACACTCCAACAGCACGTCAAGTCTTAAAAACCATTTGTCTCCATTCGCTCCTAACACGTGAGCTGCCAAACTTTTCATTACTGTCGTGAGTACGGATAAATTCACTTAGGTATGTGGTTTTGATACGATCTCCTTATGTCCAATAGGCCTTCTCCATCTTCCTCCATTCTTATGTTCTTATTGTTCTTATTATATTCACACCACACATTGCCTCAGACAATAGTAGGAAGAAGAACAGTGTCGAAGTATTCCATGTAACATGATTAGCAAGAACAGGAGATAGAGGAGATCTGATAGCAACACCTAAGGTTTGAGAATAATATTTACCTTGGAAGGAAAAGGAATTTGAGTCCACACAAAGGCGGATAAGATCAAGAAAGACATCAGTAGGTATAGGGAGATGAAGTAACCCTTCACTGCCCTTCTCTCTGAGAAAATTAAGGACATCATCAAGAGGGACAAAAGTAGTGTTAGGCTTGCCGACACCAATAATGCTCTTTTCTGTCATGTCAGAGATCACAGTCATCCAATTGATTGGTCTTCTGCTAAAACTGTCTACCCTACGTCCAACTTTCACAGTCGCCGTCTGGTTAAATCTTCCCTTATACACAACTTTCCTTGTATGAATCCTAGTCGTGGCTTTGTCTCTGTTGATGCTTTCCTCTCCCATTACATTGTTAAATGCACCAAACTTCAGAACACCCGTGACTTAAACTGATTCTTTTTTCCCTTCTTCCTCTTCCCCTTTCCTCTTTCCTCTTTCTTATTTCTCCTTTGCGTTTTCTTTCTTTTGCCTTTTATTTGCCCTTCATTATTATTTTCCCCCCCTCTGTGTTATTGTCCCTACCATATGTGGGCCATTAGCTCCCTTGCAGTGCTCCTATTTCCTAGAAATGACTGACTCACTTACTACTACCACTACTACTACCACTACTACCACAACTACTACCACTATTACTCCTCCACCACTTTCTTGTTCCCGCCCCAATCTGATGGCCTCTGTATATAGTACTCCCTACTCTTCTTTTTGTTAGTGTGACTGAAAATGGGAAGGTTATTTGTGTATAGTGGGAGATAGCCTAGGATAGTGTGGGATAGCCCATAATAGTCTGCGATAGCCTACGATAGTGTGGGATAGCCTAGGATAGTGTGGGATAGCCTAGGATTGTGTGAGATAGCCTAGTTTAGTGGGAGGTAGCCTAGGATAGAGTGGGATAGTGTGGGATAACCTATAAAAGTGGGGGATAGCCTAGGATAGTGTGGGATAGCCTAGGATAGTGTGGGATAGCCTAGGACATTGTGGGATAGCCAAGGATAGTGTGGGATAGCCTATGATAGTGGGGGATAGCCTAGGATAGTGTGGGATAGTCTAGGATAATGGGGGATAGCCTAGAATAGTGGGGGATAGGCTAGGAAAGTGTGGGATACCCTAGGATAATGTGGGATAACCTAGGATAGTGTGGGATAGTGGCAGATAGCCTAGGATAGTGAGGGATAGCCTATTATAGTGGAGGATAGCCTAGGATAGTATGGGATAGCCCTGAATAGTGTGGAATAGCCTAGGATAGTGTGGGATTGCCTAGAATAGTAAGGGATAGCATATGAAAGAGGGAGATAGCCTAGGATAGAGTGGAATAGTCTAAAATAGTAGGGGATAGCCTAGGATAGTGTGGGATAGACTAGAATAGTGCGGGATAGCCTTGGATTGTATGACATAGCCTAGGATAGTTTGGGATAGCCTAAGATAGTGTGGGATAGCCTAGGATAGTGGGAGCCAACCTAGGAGAGTGGGGGATAGCCTAGGATAGTCTGGGATAGCCTAGGATATTGGAGGATAGCCTAGAATAGTGTGGATGCCTAGGAGAGTGTGGGATAGCCTAGAATAGTGTGGGATAGCCTTGGATTGTATGACATAGCCTAGGATAGTGTGGGATAGCCTACGATAGTGGGGGATAGCCTAGGATAGAGGGGGATAGCCTAGGATAGAGTGGCATTGCGTAGCTAGTATGGGAGTGACTAGGATAGTTGGGGATAGTGTAGGAAAGCCTAGGTTAGTGGGGGATAGTCTAGGATAGTGGGGATAGCCTACGATGGTGTTGGATAGCCTAGGATAGAGGAAGAAGCCTTGGACAGTGTGGGATAGCCAAGGATAGTGGGGTAGAGCATAGGTTATTTTGTAGATAGCCAGGATTGTGTGGGATAGCCCAGGATAGTGGGGATAGCCTAGGATAATGTGGGATAGCCTAGTATATTGTGGGATAGGCTAGGATACTGGGGGATAGCCTAGAAAGTGGGGATAGCCTAGGATATTGGAGGATAGCTTTGGATAATGGGGGATAGCCTATTATAATTGTAGCTAGCCTAGGACTGTGTGGGATAGCCTAGGATAGCGGGGATAGCCTAGGATTGTGTGGGATTGCCTAGTATATTGTTAGATAGGCTAGGATACTGGGGGATAGCCTAGAATATTGGGGGACAGCCTATTATTGTGGGTGATAGCCTAGGATAGTGGGGGTTAGCCTATGATAGTGAAGGATAGCCTAGTATAGGGGGGGATAGCCTAGTATAGTGGGGGATAGCCTAGGATAGTGTGGATAGCCTAGGACAGTGTGGATAGCCTAGGATAGTGGGCGATAGCCTATGATAGTGTTGGATAGCCTAGGATAGTGTGGGATAGCCTAGTATATTGGGCTATAGCCAAGGATATTAGGGGATAGCCTAGGAAAGTTGGGATAGCCTAGGATAGTGTGGGATAGCCTGGTATAGTGGGGAGAGCCTAGGATATTGGGGATAGTTTAGGATAGTTGGGGATAGCCAAGGATAGTGTGGGATAGCCTAAGATAGTGTGAGATAGCCTAGGATAGTAGCGGATTTCCTAGAATAGTAGGGGATAGCCTTGGATAGTGGGGGATAGCCTAGGATATGGAGGGATACCCTAGAATTGTGTGGAATAGCCTAATATAGTGGGAGATAGCCTTGGATAGTGAGGGATAGCCTAGGGTAGTGTGGAATAGCTTATGATAGTGTGGGATAGCCTGGGATAGTGTGGAGTAGCCTAGGATAGTGGGGATAGCTTAGGATAGTGTGACATAGCCTAGGATAGTGGGGATAGCCTAGAGTAGTGGGGGATAGCCTAGGATAGTGGGAGATAGCCGAGGATAGTGGGGATAGCCTAGGATAGGTTGGGATAGCCTAGGATAGGTCTGGGATAGCCTAGGATAGTGTGGGATAGCCTAGATAGTGTGGGATAGCCTAGATATTGGGATACCTGGAATGGGATATCAGATAGAGTGGATAGCCTGGGATATGTGGGATAACCAATGATAGTGGGGATAGCCAAGATAGATGGGATAGCCTAGGATAGTGGGGGACAGCCTACGATAGTGTGGAATAGCCAATGATAGTGTGGAATAACCGAGGATAATGGGCGATAACCTAGGAGAGTCTGGGATTTCCTAGGATAGTGGGGATAGCCTAGGATAATGGGGATGGCCTAGGATAGTGTGGGATAGCCTAGGATAGTTTGGGATAGCCTAGGATAGTGTGGGATAGCCTATGAAAGTGTAGGATAGCCGAGGATAATGGGGATAGCCTAGGATAGTGTGGGATAGCCTAGGAAAGTGGGGAAAACCTAGGATAGTGTGGGATAGCCTAGGGTAGTCTGGGATAGCCTACGATAGTTGGGGATAGCCTACGATAGTGTTGGATAACCTAGGATAGTATTGGATAGCCAAGGATAGTGTGGGATAGCCTAAGATAGTGTGGGATAGCCTAGTATAGTGGGGGATAGACTACGATAGTATGGAATAGCCTAGGATACCGACGGATAGCCTAGTATAGTGTGGGATAGCCTAGGATAGTCTGGGATAGCCTACGATAGTTGGGGATAACCTACGATAGTGTGGGATACCCTAGGATAGTGTGAGATATCCTAGGATAGTGGGGGATAGCCTAGAATAGTGTCGCATATCCTAAGATACTGGGGATAGCCTAGAGTAGTGGGGATAGCCTAGGATAGTGGTGGATAGCCGAGGATAGTAGGGATAGCCTAGGATTGTTTGGGAAAGCCTAGGATAGTGGTGGATAGACTAGGATAGTGTGGGATAGCATAGGATTGTCGGGAATAACCGACGTTAGTATGGGATAGCGTAGGGTAGTGGGGGATAGCCTAGGATAGTGTGACGTAACCTAGGATAGTGGGGATAACCTAGGGTAGTAGGGGATAGCCTAGGATAGTTGTGGATAGCCGACGGTAGTGGGGATAGTCTAGGGTTGTTGGGGTTAGCCTAGGATAGTGGTGGATAGCCGAGGATAGTGGGGATAGCCTAGGATAGTGTAGGATAGCGTACGATAGTGGTGGATAGCCTAGGAGAGTGTGGGATAGTCTAGGATTGTAGGGATGGGTAGGATAGTATGGGATAGCCTAGTATAGTGGGGAATAGCCTAGGATAGTGGGATAGCCTAGGATAGTGGGATAGCCTAGGATAGTGGGCAATAGCCTAGGAAAGTGTGGGTTTGCTTAGGATTGTGTGGGATAGCCTAATATAGTGGGGGATAGCCTAGGATAGTGTGGGATAGCCTAGGAGAATGGGGGATAGTATGGGATTGCCTAGGATTGTGTGGGACAGCCTAGTATAATGGATAGCCTAGGATAGTGTGGTATATCCTAGGACACCGTGGGATAGCCTACGATAGTGTGGGATTACCTATGATAGTCGGCGATAGACTTCGATAGTATAGGACATCCTAGGATAGTGGGGGATGGCCAAAGATAGTGTGGGATAGCCTAGGATAGTGTTGGATAGCCTACAATAGTGGGGGATAGCCTAGGATAGTAGGGGATAGCCTAAGATAGCGTTGGATAGCCTAGGATAGTGTGAGATAGCCTAGGAAAGTGGAGAATAGCCTATGAACTAGATTAGTGCGAAGAGTGTTAGTCTGGCGAAAGGTAAGTTTGATGTCTAAGGAACGGAGAGAGTTGTTGAGATTAGAAAGACCAGAGATGTAGGGAAGGCAGAGGACTGGAAAGTTCTCAGGAGTAGAGGGATTAGGAGAGAAGAAAGTCCGTTTGGCACGAGAGAAAGCAGAGTCTATGAAATGTGAAGGGTAGCCAAGGCGGGAAAATGAATTATGAAGAATGGAAATTTCTCCGTTCCTTAGACATCAAACTTACCTTTCGCCAGACTAACACTCTTCGCACTAATCTAGTTCATACCTCCCTCCCTCTATAGATTGTTCTGGTGTCTACTCTATTTCATGCTCCTCCTGTCCTCTTCAGTACTTTGGAGAAACTGGCCGATCTCTTTCTGACAGACTTAGGGAGCACAAAAATAGTGTTAGGCTTGCCGACACTAATAATGCTCTTTTCTGTCATGTCAGAGATCACAGTCATCCTATTGATTGGTCTTCTGCTAAAACTGTCTACCCTACGTCCAACTTTCACAGTCGCCGTCTGGTTGAATCCTCCCTTATAAACAACGTTCCCTGTATGAATCTTAGCCCTGGCTTTGTCTCTGTAGATGCTTTCCTCTCCCATTACATTGTTAAATGCTCCAAACTTCAGAACACCCTTGACTTAACCTGATTCCTTCCCCTTCTATCTCTTCCCCCTTCTCCTCTTTCTCCTTTCTCCTCTGGGTTTTCTTCTTTTCTTTTGCCTTGTATTTGTCCTTTAGTTTATTTTCATTTCCCCCCCTCTGTGTTGTTGTCCTTACCCTATCCGGACCGCCAGCTTCATTGCAGTGCTCCTTTCCTAGAATATGACTGACTCCACTACTACTACTACCACTACTACCTCCATTATTACCCCTCCACCACTTTCTTGTGCCCTTCCCTGTCTGCCTGCCTATAAATACACCTTCTTCCTGTCCTGCAAAGCACCTCATCGAACGCATGGGTGAGGAGCTTTGCCGCCACTGCGACCGGATGGTTCCAAAGCCTCTAGTTCACTACATGCTTGACTGTCCTGCGACGACCCCGTCCCCTCGATGACGACGCCGGAGAACCCCGACGACGACCAAGACTACAGCTATTCTTTCTCTCACTTCCTTCTTTCTTATCCCCCCATCCTTCTTCTTCCTATGTAGGTAGAACCACAGCCTGAAGTACCAAGATCTGCTGATGAAGATGCGACGTCAGAAGACACTCCCCACTATGGGGAGCCACAGCAAGAGAAAAGAAGAAGTCAACCCCACCCAGGGGCCCCCAAGAAAGAAGAAAGAAGATGACCGACACCCTCTACCCAGGGGGCCAATGCCGGGTCACCATTTGGAGAAGACCCGGGCCGGATGTACCGGCGAACATACAACAACAATCCTGTGTGTTAGTGTGACTTTGTAAATGGTCCAAGTCGGACCGAAACGTTGTCGTAAGCTCCTCTCTTTTTATATGTGCGGGTTGTGTGTGTATAGGGAATAATCCTGGGTACTTACATTAGAGAAAACGGAGTTTAGTACAGCGCTAACTGTGGTATACATTCGTAATGCACCATAAAACTAAATAAAAAACTATTTTCTCAATTTTTTTTTCCGGCGCGCACTTGTTTTCGTCGATTATCTCAGAAGTAAGTTATTCATTTATATCGTTAAATAGCGTCATTAATAATGATAGAAATGCAATAAATTTCATAAGACAACATAAAAGAATGATTGTTTTACAAACTGGTGAAATTATTTTATTATCATATTTTTTTGTGTGTAGGGGAAAAGAGGCGAATATTTTGCTTAATGTGAAAACCATCCAAACTTTATTTTTTTTTTTTAAGAATGAAAATAGTTGATAAATTACAGTAATTAGGTTCTTCATAAATTTGAATTAACAATGTTTTATCAGTAGATAGTGCCCAATAATAACCAAAAATAATAATTATAGTAATAGAGATAATAATAGTAGTACCATGCTAACTGTAGTGACAGATAATAATATAACGCCGAACAACTTCATTTTAGCAATTAATATTAAGTAAGAATCACATTGTCTGACAGTATCTCAATATTACATTGTGACATATCTCCAAGGCACAACAATATATATATAAACATTGTCTCTATGTCCACAGTAGGATTCGAACCTGCAAACTCTGTATCAGAGTCCACAGAACTTTACCACGGAGCCAGACCCCCAAAGTACTGTGGCCTCTGATACACAGTTTGCAGGTTCGAGTCCTGATGTGGACGTAGAGACAATGTTTGTAAATAATTTCACGTGTTTGCGACTTGTTAAGTATATATAATATGGTATTGATCAATAAGAACACTGCGACTAGCAAGAGTCGAACCCATGCTGCTTTGGCCATCCTCATGGTGAGCGAATACAACATTCAGTTCTACTGGACGCTACTCTTAAGGATTGTGTGGTTAAGTGGTCTAGAGCATCATGTGTTTTCGCTCACCATGAGGCTGGCCAAGCAGCATGGGTTCGACCTGGCTAGTGCAGTGTTTTACTGATATATATATATATATATATATATATATATATATATATATATATATATATATAATGTCGTCCGATTAGGTAAAACTTGCTATTTTGGCTTAAATAGCAATGCTCTTCTTGCCATATAAGACAAGCGAAAATTTGTGTATGCAATAATTTCGCAAAATCATTCTGAACCTATATATATATATATATATATATATATATATGTCGTGCCTAATAGGTAAAACTGGTCAATTAGCAAGATCAAAGAGGCGGACCAGGTCAAGACTGAACAGCACTAAGTGTGAATACTTTGTGAAGATTTCAGTGCAGTGAGAAGGCATTCAGTGCATCGTTTTAGCATAAATAGTGGAAGTGTTGTGTAGTTTGTGAAGGTTGTTGAGTGGTTGTAGTGGGGAAGATGGCCAAGGTGGGTAGAGCAGGACAAGGCCTACACTGTGCATGGGTGCCAGACACGTATATAAAAACCTTGAAAGGCCTCCATAAGCACTGAAAACGTCCAGCACCAGGCGCCATGGTATTAAAATGACATTGAGATGTAACAGCTCATCTGTAGAAGAATCAGGTGTTTATAGAATACCAGATTCACATGCTCAAATTGCCACAGAGATCCGCGAGGAGGGCGGATGTAGGAACGAGAAATAAAATTAGGGAAATAACTGTCGTGTAAATTGTTTAGTGCAGTTCAATCGATTTCTAGTATAATATAGAATGAACAGGTAGAGAACTCTATACATGAGAGGGTATGTGTTCATGAGTTGAGACTTTTAGGAACACTGGTGTTATGATATGTAGACTGAATGGGGTGAAAAATTATATTATCTAGTACCCATGAGTCAAATTGTGACCCTCCTCAGAGGAAATAATGAGTTTTAAAATTGTTTCATAAATGGAATGGCGTATGTAATGCTGGAATTAAAGAATGCATATTATTTATAGAGAAGGGGGGTGATGGGAAAATATACAAGAAGCAAATAGTGTACCAGTTGTCCAAATAGACAGTGGTTGTGAATGAGGGACAATATTTCACACAGGAGTTGAGCTTCCATTTTAGGATTCACCGGGAAGAGGAGCCAGATGAACCTAAAAACCATTTAGCTAAAGATACAAAATCTAGCCATAAGATGCGGTTATAGTTCTTGAAGACAAATGTATACTGGAGGAAAACTGGGAAACCAACATTCTAAGTTCTCTACGATTCTCCCTGTGTCACAACAAGAGAACACAATCTGTTGTTCACTCTCTGACACACATCCGTACAGGTCCTTGGGAATCTGCAGGTCGTATTTTAAACTGGATCCAACGAAGACTAGTCGAGGCGGGTCTAGATTTACTCCAGTTAAACCAGACAGATGAGGTGGTACTATTGTCAGTGTTGAGCATCACGGAAGTGGGAGTACAGCGGCTACAGTTCTTGTACCACCAGCCTCCACCACCACTCTTTTCTGCACAGTTGGCACCTGTATTAATAGTGAAAGATGTTATTATGGTTTTAATAGTGAAAGATATGTTATTATGGTATTAATAGTGAAAGATATGTTATTATGGTATTAATAGTGAAATATATGTTATTATGGTATTAATAGTGAAAGATATGTTATTATGGTATTAATAGTGAAAGATATGTTATTATGGTATTAATAGTGAAAGATATGTTATTATGGTATTAATAGTGAAAGATATGTTATTATGGCATTAATAGCAAATTTTGGTAGGCAAGGAGAAATATATTTAAGACAAGGCATATTAATACTATTGTAGCATTGACTATCAATCTAGCAATGAATACCATGTTAACAATGAATATCATGTTAACAATGAATACCATATTAACAATGAATACCATGTTAACAATGAATACCATATTAACAATGAATACCATGTTAACAATGAATACCATATTAACAATGAATACCATGTTAACAATGAATACCATGTTAACAATGAATACCATGTTAACAATGAATACCATGTTAATAATGAATACCATATTAACAATGAATACCATGTTAACAATGAATACCATGTTAACAATGAATACCATGTTAACAATGAATACCATGTTAACAATGAATACCATGTTAACAATGAATACCATGTTAACAATGAATACCATGTTAACAACGAATACCATGTTACCAACGAATACCATGTTAACAATGAATACCATGTTAACAATGAATACCATGTTAACAATGAATACCATGTTAACAATGAATACCATGTTAATAATGAATACCATGTTAATAATGAATACCATGTTAACAATGAATACTATGTTAACAATGAATACCCAATGAATACCATGCCAATAATGAATACCATGTTAACAATGAATACCTTGTTAACAATGAACACCCAATGAATACCATGATAACAGTGAATACCATGTTAACAATGAATACCATGTTAACAGTGAATACCATGTTAACAGTGAATACCATGTTAACAATGAATACCATGTTAACAATGAATACCATGTTAACAATGAATACCATGTTAACAATGAATACCATGTTAACAATGAATACCATGTTAACTGAATACCATGTTAACAATGAATACCATGTTAACAATGAATACCATGTTAACAATGAATACCATGTTAACAATGAATACCATGTTAACAATGAATACCATGTTAACAATGAATACCATGTTAATAATGAATACCATGTTAATAATGAATACCATGTTAACAATGAATACTATGTTAACAATGAATACCCAATGAATACCATGCCAATAATGAATACCATGTTAACAATGAATACCTTGTTAACAATGAACACCCAATGAATACCATGATAACAGTGAATACCATGTTAACAATGAATACCATGTTAACAGTGAATACCATGTTAACAGTGAATACCATGTTAACAATGAATACCATGTTAACAGTGAATACCATGTTAACAATGAATACCATGTTAACAATGAATACCATGTTAACAATGAATACCATGTTAACAATGAATACCATGTTAACAATGAATACCATGTTAACAATGAATACCATGTTAACAATGAATACCATGTTAACAGTGAATACCATGTTAACAATGAATACCATGTTAACAATGAATACCATGTTAACAATGAATACCATGTTAACAATGAATACCATGTTAACAATGAATACCATGTTAACAATGAATACCATGTTAACAATGAATACCATGTTAACAATGAATACCATGTTAACAATGAATACCATGTTAACAATGAATACCAATGCTAACAGTGAATAGCACTCTAACAATGAATAAGAATAAATGAATACATATTTATATCTTTAAGAAAATAATCTTTTAACAATTAACATAATATTTTCAAAATTATTATAAACTTTTTCTTCCTACGTCAATTTTCCTACGCAAGGAAAACTGACAAGCCATCAATCTCTTGCGCAGGAAAATTGACGACTCCCTTGATCTTCCTCTACCAGTCAGCGATTTCATCGACCTCGTTCAACTATGTGTTGGCTTTACATGTTTCTCTTTCGAAAATCAACTCTTTCAGCAAACGTTTGGACTACCCATGGGATCGCCACTTAGTGCCGTCCTTGAACATCTGGAAGCCGAGCGATTTTCCACTATTATTCCCTCTTCTGTCACCTGGCTCCGTTATGTTGACATTCTCATCATAACTCCCAGACGCGTCAACGTTCAAGCTCTCCAACACAAGCTCATCCAGGTCGTGCCATCAATCCAGCTCACACTAGAAGAAGTCGACAACTCCCTTCCATTCCTTGATGTTCTTCTCTGCAAAGCTGACCATGAACTTCGTTTTAAAGTCTCGGAAACCTACCAACCAACACGATCTTCTCCACTTCTACTCTCACCACGACACTAAGACTAAACGTGGTGTAATTATAGGCTTTTTCCTGCGCGCACTCAGAATCTGCAGCAGTGAGTTCCTTGAAGAAGAATGCTCCCTCATTGAACAGGTATTTTCTAAACTTCACTATCCTCGTCACTTTAGAGACTGCCCACCCTACCCAGATCTCAGGGCTGCCCACCCTACCCAGATCTCAGGGCTGCCCACTCTACCCAGATCTCAGGGCTGCCCACCCTACCCAGATCTCAGGGCTGCCCACCCTACCCAGATCTCAAGGCTGCCCACCCTACCCAGATCTCAGGGCTGCCCACCCTACCCAGATCTCAGGGCTGCCCACCCTACCCAGATCTCAGGGCTGCCCACCCTGCCCAGATCTCAGGGCTGCCCACCCTACCCAGACCTCATTAGTCCTGCCTGCAGTTCCTGACTGCTAGAAGCATCTGGTCACTGCTTCTTTTTCTTGTCCTTAGACTTACTCCACTTCTTCTTTTACTACTACTACTCTACTACTACTACTACTACTACTACTACTACTACTACTACTACTACTACTACTGCTGCTGCTGCTGCTGCTGCTGCTGCTGCTGCTGCTGCTGCTGCTGCTGCTGCTGCTACTATTGCTACTACCATTGATTAAGTCAATGGTCCAAGTCGGACCAAAATATCATCATAAGCTTCTTCCTCCTATGTGGAACAAACTCCCGAGTACCGTCATAGAAGCTAAGACGTGCAGTTTTAAAAATAGGTTGGATAAATACATGAGTGGGTGTGGGTGAGTGTGAGTTGGACCTGACTAGCTTGTGCTACTAGGTCAGATGCCATGCTATTTCCTTAAATAAATGTGACTGACCTGACTAGGTTAAGGCATTGGCTTAAGCCGGTGAGAGAATTGGACCTGCCTCGCATGGGCCAGTAGGCCTGCTGCAGTGTTCCATCTTTCTTATGTTCTTACGTTCTTATGGGCATGTTATTTGTGCATCTCTCCCTTAAGTCCATGCTTGCCCTGGTGGGACCAGAAAACATTCTACGTTGGCCTAGTGGCTTACGCGACGGTCTGGAGTTTTGAGACTCTCTGACCGCGGGTTCGAACCCCACCAGTGGTATGGTTTATTCTACGCTCCTTGTACACTGCCCACAAATAAACCTGCACGTTAGATGTTATGTTTATCTTATAACTCTGTGTGACATGCTAAGAGTAGGTTACACTTTATTAGGCGTATGTCACACACCCATATAGGCATGCCTTCTTACCAGCGAACCAGGTACTTAGGGTATAATGAGCAAGGAGCCCATCGTTATGTCAGTACCTTGGTTCAACCAGCCAATCGCAAGAAAGCCCGCCAAAGTTGTATTACATCGCCTTTGGACTCTTCCACACTTCTAAAAGATGTTATACCTCCCAGGCCGATATATGACATCACTGCCTCCCTCTCTTCACCAACATTTAACAGCTCCTCAAAATATTCCCTTCATCTTCCCGATATTTAGAACTTTCCAACTAATTACTCTCCTCTTCTGTTTTTAACTATTACAGTCATTCGTTTCCCAGGCTTTCTCATTTTATTAATGTCACTCCAAAACTTTTTCTTATTCCTCGCAAAATTTGCTGACATACTCCCTCCCATTTCTCATTTGCTCTCCTTTTACACTCCCTCACCACTCTCTTCACCTTTTTTTCTACTTTCCATATACGCCCTATATCATATCCTCATTTTCTTAAAATATGTATTACAAAGTACCATACCCCTTTATATACAAAGCACAATTAAAGGTCCCATTATTATTTACCCATGGCACCCTAAATTTACCTATTACACCCTCTACGACAGTTTCTCCCTTTAGTATTCAGGTCCCTGTCCCGGCTCTTTGTACCATTGTGTGCGTGCTTGGGGTGTGTTGTTAGGGTGCCCTGGCTCTTTGTACCATTGTGTGCGTGCTTGGGGCGTCTTGTTAGGGTGCCCTGGCTCTTTGTACCGTTGTGTGCGTGCTTGGGGGTGTTGTTAGGGTGTCCTGGCTCTTTGTATCATTGTGTGCGTGCTTTGGGCGTGTTGCTCGGGTGCCCTGGCTCTTTGTACCATTGTGTGCGTGCTTGGGGGTGTTGTTAGGGTGTCCTGGCTCTTTGTATCATTGTGTACGTGCTTGGAGCGTGTTGATAGGGCGTCCTGGTTCTTTGTGCTATTGTAAGTGACTGGATCGGCGAGTCCTCGATTTCCTGCTGTATATTACTGTTGGCTCCTAAGTTTGCTCTAGCAGGTTGTCGTTGGGTAATACCTAGAGGATATTCTGACGATCAACGCCCCCACGACCTGGTCCGACTCTTTAGGCTTACAACAGAGATGCAGCCGTCTGTCTTTGAGCTTTATTTCCATGTTAAAGCACTTGTATGCTCTCACATGGTCTTGGATTCCTCTCGGCTGGGTAGGTGGGGAGTTAGGTGTTTACGGTACTTTCATCAGCCCCCCTCCCTACGTCCCTCAACCGGTGTTCTTCCCTCCCACCCTGCTCCCTTGTCTTAGTTATTGCTGTTCCATCAACCCTTCACCACCAGCGCCTTCAGTCTTTTATTCTACTGCTTGCCTTCTCCTTCTGCGAGTTCCTCCTGTATGAGGGTGGAAATATTTCTTTATCACAGTCGTCCTGGGTACTCTCACAATGAACATTGTTTCACTGTATCAGTAATGCAGTTTAAGGAGCTCACTGGGTGAAAGACTGGACATGTTTACTTACACTTGCTGTCCATGTTCACCTAGCAGTAAGTAGGTACCTGGGTGTTAGCTGACTGTTGTGGGTGGCATCCTGGGGGACAATATTAACCTAAGTTACCAGATATGCTTTGCATAACCAGGAACTTTTTATGTAGTATGTCATTGATGTCAGCTACGTATGTGTCACTCGTATGATGTACTTGTAGAAATGATAATAAATATTATTATTAGTTTTATTATTATTATCATACACATCAAGAAATAAATGAAAAAGAGAGAAAAAAAGAAAGAGAAAAAAGTAAGAAATAAGCCTCGCCTGTTCCGTGATTTGAAAAGAAGGAAAGAAAAAGAAAAAAAAAAAAAGGGAAAAAAAAATGAAAAAAAAATTATTAAAGAAACAAGAAGGGAAAATGAGAAGGAAAGAATAACTATGTAACTATGTGTTAGAATGGGCTGGTATAAGGTAGGGTGAATGCCCTACCCTGTACTGTGCTCCTGGTTTCTAGTCCAGTCACTGTCACCTCCCAGTCCAGAAGTTACACCTCAGGCCCTGTCCCACCTCACCTCCAGTCCACAGTCATCACCAGGCTGTCCACTACTCAGTCCAGGTCAACCCAGGCTGTCCACACTCACCTCCAGTCCAAGTCAACCCAGGCTGTCCACTCACCAGTCAGTCAACCAGGCTGTCCCACACTCACCTCCAGTCCAAGTTAACCCAGGCTGTCCCACACTCACCTCCAGTCCAAGTAACCCAGGCTGTCCCACACTCACCTCCAGTCCAGGTCAACCCAGGCTGTCCCACACTCACCTCCAGTCCAGGTCAACCCAGGCTGTCCCACACTCACCTCCAGTCCAAGTCAACCCAGGCTGTCCCACACTCACCTCCAGTCCAGGTCAACCCAGGCTGTCCCACACTCACTCCAAGGAGTGGTGACTGGACTCGCTCGTTGGTGTTAGCATGTTGGGGTGGGACTGTGGTTCCCGGCATCGGTTCTCTTCGGGCCTCGGTCGGGAAACCTCTCCAGCGACCCCGTCCCAGGGGTGAGGACCGGTGAACCCTCCTAGGTGCAGTCGTGTGTCCCAGGTATTGTGGTTCTCCCTGAATGGTTCCCTCCTCTTGGCTCTGTCGAGTTTTGATTTGTGTGTCAGTAACTTATTTGTGTTTGTCTGTGCTTACTTAAGATTTGATGGTTATGTACGTTCTGTGGTTATATAAGTTGTGGGTTATGTACGTTCTGTGGGTTATATAAGTTGTGGGTTATGTACGTTCTGTGGGTTATATAAGAGTTGTGGGTTAGTACTACGTTATGTAGGTCATGTCTACGTTCTGTTTGTTATGCACGTTCTGTGGGTTATGTAATACATTCTGTGGGTTATGCACTACGTTTTGTGGGTTATGCACTATGTTCTGTGGGTTATGCACTACGTTCTGTGGGCTACTGTAGACAGCCTGTACTGTCTGCATAGACAGCCTATGCTGTCTGCTAGCCGAGCAGAATGTAAGCTGTAAGCCTACATTCCTAGTTCCCATAGTTTCCACCAGAGAGCAAGCCGGTGGGCATGCCAGCCTGCTCACCCCTGCCTCTCACTCACTCAGCGGCCTTCCTAGAGTAAACAGGCCTACTCCTCTCTCCCTCGCAGGCACATGGCCCTCGGGGTCATGGGCACAAACACACTACCTGTGTATCCCTCACGTTATCGCAAATAAAGTAAAAGCCTCTGAAGCCTTATCATTGCTACCCGCCTTGATCGACGACAAAATGCTGATGGCTGTGTGCACTGGTGACGTTTGAACTTAGGCGGAGGAGACACTGGTGACGTCGTCATGCTAACCCGACTATTGCTACTTGACCTGCCATTTTGACTCGGCTTGTCATTAGGTTTACTGGGCTTCTTAGCCTTGGAGGCTGATTCCCGGACTGCTGTGGCGAAAGTGACAACAGTGGGCTAGCACGACGACGTCGCCAGCGTCTCCTCCGCCTAAATTCAAATGTCACCATCGCACACCACCATCAGCACCACCTGCTAAGTGTGTGGTGACTTGTTTCAATTGCAGTAAACGAGGTCATTACATTTCTGAATGCTACAAACCTCAGTCCTTCCTGGGTTAACTATTGCATGTATTTATCGTTCACACCTTCGTGCCCACCAGTATTGTTGTGTCGAGACAACACATAGTAGGTGGCCGAGCGAATGTAGACAGCCTATGCTGTCTGTTAGTTTCATATCTCGCGGCACTACGGTGCTGCCCTCTCTAAGCCTGCTGAGCTCAGTGAGACGCTATGCCCATCCGGCCTCACTCGCACGGCCTCCATCCTACCCCACAGTGGTCTGGCTTTCGGGTCCCCTCACACTCTGGCCGTTGAGTACTCGCTCCTTCGTCTAATAAAGACAATCTAGTCTCTGCAACCTACGCTACCCCCTTCGGCACTAAACCACTCTTCAACAGAATAACAGCAATTACATTATGTACAATGTTCTGTGGGTTATGTACTAGGTTCTGTGTTATGTACTACGTTCTGTTGGTTATGTACTAGGTTCTGTGGTTATGCACTACGTTCTGTGGGTTATGTAGTGCGTACTGTGGGTTATGTACTACGTTATGTGGGTTATGTACAACGTTCTGTGGGTTATGAACTAGGTTCTGTGGGTTATGCACTACGTTCTATGGGTTAGGCACTACGTTCTGTGGGTTATGTACTACGTTCTGTGGGTTATGTACTACGTTCTGTGGGTTATGTACTCCGTTCTGTGGGTTATGTACTACGTTCTGTGGGTTATGTACTACGTTCTGTGGGTTATGCACTACGACGGACGTTTTCCCATGAGTCAGCGTCCGTTCTTGTTCCTTATTCCCACTGTATGTAGTACCAGTCCCCTGGTTGGTAGGTTGGTCAAGGCACTGTAGGTAGTGCCAGTCCCCTGGTCAAGGCACTGTAGGTAGTACCAGTCCCCTGGTCAAGGCACTGTAGGTAGTGCCAATCCCCTGGTCAAGGCACTGTAGGTAGTGCCAGTCCCCTGGTCAAGGCACTGTAGGTAGTGCCAGTCCCCTGGTCAAGGCACTGTAAGTAGTGTCAGTCCCCTGGTCAAGGCACTCTAGGTAGTACCAGTTCCCTGGTCATGGCACTGTAGATACCTGGAGTTTACCTAGAGAGAGTTCCGGTGGTCAACGCCTCCGCGGCCCGGTCTGTGACCAGGCCTCATAGTGAATCAGAGCCTGATCAACCAAGCTGTTACTGCTGGCCGCACGCAGTCCGACGTACGAACCACAGCCCGGCTGGTCAGGTACTGACTTTAGGAGCCTGTCCAGTGCCTGCTTGAAGACAGCCAGGGGTCTATTGGTAATCACCCGTATGTACGCTGGGAGGCAGTTGAACAGTCTTGGGCCCCTGACACTTATTGTGTTGTCTCTCAACGTGCTAGTGGCACCCCTGCTTTTCATTGGGGGGATTTTGCGTCGTCTGCCGAGTCTTTTGCTTTCGTACGGAGTGACTTTCGTGTGCAAGTTTGGTACTAATCCCTCTAGGATTTTCCAAGTGTATATAAAGTATCTCTCCCGCCTGCGTTCTAGGGAGTACAAGTTTAGGAACTTCAAGCGTTCCCAGTAACTGAGGTGGTTTATCGCAGTTATGCGTGCTGTGAAGGTTCTCTGCACCTTTTCTAGTTCAGCAATTTCACCTACCTCGAAAGGTGCAGTTAGTGTGCAGCAATATTCTAGCCTAGATAGAACAAGCGACCTGAAAAGTGTCATCATGGGCTTGGCATCCCTGGTTTTGAAGGTTCTCATTATCCATCCTGTCATTTTTTTTAGATAGTGTCAGTCCCCTGGTCAAAGCACTGTAGGTAGTGCCAGTCCCCTGGTCAAGGCACTGTAGGTAGTGTCAGTCCCCTGATCAAGGCACTGTAGGTAGTGACAGTCCCCTGATCAAGAAACTAGAGGCAGTGCCAGTATCCTGGTCACGACACTGTAGGTAGTGCCAGTCCCCTGGTCAAGGCACTGTAGGTAGTGTCAGTCCCCTGGTCAAGGCACTCTATGTAGTGACAGTCCCCTAGTCAAGAAACTACAGGCAGTGCGAGTCTCCTGGTCAAGACACTGTAGACAGAGCCAATCTCCTGATCAAAGCACTGTAGACAGTGCTAGTCCCCTGGTCATTGTAGGTAATGTCAGTCCCCTGGTCAATATTGTAGGTGGTGTCAGTCCCCTGGTCAAACATTGTAGGTTGTGTCAGTCCCCTGGCCAAACATTGTAGGTTGTGTCAGTCCCCTCAAGATTCATCAAGATTCTGCAAGTAGTGCTTGTCCCTGGTCAAGACACTGCAGGTAGTGCCAGTCTTCTGGTCAAGACATTGTACCTAGTGCCAGTCCTCTGGTCAAACATTGTAGGCAATGCCAGTTCCCTGGTTAAACATTATAGGTAGTGCCAGTCCCCTTGTCAAACACTGTAGGTAGTGCCAGTCTTGTGTCTCTGAAGGAACACCACAAGGTTCAATCCTCCGCAGGGGTATACGTAATCTCTTGCAACGATTGCAACCATTTATACATGGGCGAGACATCTGGAGGCCTCCAAACACGTATTTTAGAACACCAATACTCAGGCTGATCGGACGATTTGAAGAATTCCTGTTTTTTTACTCCGAAACTTCCATAAAAATTTAATCAGCTACAAAGACGCAAGACAATGAATGCCGAAAGATCTTGGAATCATCACTCATCTGTGTAGTCAACAATTTCAACCATAACAATGGTTTTACAATACAGATGAACGCCTTGCTTGGAAACTTCTTCATTGTTATCGTACATAACAACAAACTTGTTCATCCCATGCAGGTCCTTTTCAACTCAAACCTTGTTATCATTCTCCACCTGAATCTCTACGTCACTACGTTCCCTATATAGTATACTCATGTACTCTCTCTAGTTGTGACTTGATAAAACCAACTGCGTGGGCGAAACGTAGTTAATAAAGGATCACATTATACTGCATTTGTGTCTAATTTTTCCATCGTGTCGGTGTTTTATACCATTTATCACCATCAAGGTACAAGGACAGTGAATGATCCAACCAGTAATCGATAATAATAATAATAATAATAATAATAATAATAATAATAATAATAATAATAATAATAATAATAATAATAATAATAATAATAATAACAATAATAACAATAATAATAATAATAATAATAATAATAATAATAATAATAATAATAACAATAATAATAATAATCATAAAACGAGTAATAACAAATAAGTAATTAAGTAACCAGTGCTTATAAGAAAATAATCACTTGAGTGACCAGTGCTTAGAGTGAACAACTAGTTGGGTAAAACCAACTAGTTGGGTAACTGGTGATTGCTATAACTCAAATTATCAGAGTTTACAGAAAAAAATAACTCGTTGAGCAGCCAGTGATTACAACTGACAGTAAAAATAACTCGTTGAGCAGCCAGTCATTACGACTGACAGTAAAAATAACTCGTTGAGCAGCCAGTGATTACGACTGACAGTAAAAATAACTCGTTGAGCAGCCAGTTATTACGACTGACAGTAAAAGAGTAACTGGAAGAACAAGAAGCGATGACTGTTTAACTATATTAAAGAGAAAGTGCTTAAAGGAAAACAGAAGATAACTGAGGGACCAGACAAAACAACTAGTTGAATAAACAGCGAACTAAATACCTATAGTTAATCGAGCGTTTTTTTTCACTATTAGAACTGTATTGAATTGAAAAAAAGCCACTGATGTTGAATACATGTGTCTGTTTCAAGCGTTTATAGGTAATGATACCATTAATGTAATGATGTTGCACTGCAACATCATGGAATCTTGATTCTGAGGACTTGTACATAACCTTCTTCACGGCTACGACAACTACCACTACAACTAACCCATCTCTTTGGGTATGACCTTCTTCCACTGGGGAATCCCGCCTACCAGTGACTATGCCCTCGTCTGCTACCCGTCCCTTTCCACCTGACGTTAGTATATAAGCGCCAACCTTCTTGCCTCTGCTCCAGAACCTCCACGACTACGGTGCTCTTCACAACAACTCCAAGGCTGAGGGACTGATTACCTAATCTTCTGTATATAGTTCTTCTGTCTTCAAATAATGTCCTAGAATTTGTATTGATAAAGCCACTGGATGGCGAAACGTCTACAATAAAGATACCCAGATGTTGCACATGTGTCCTAATTTCACAATGTAATGATATTTTACACTAGTGGAGCTCCTGGTACTGACTTCCAGCATCAGATTCACACTAGTGGAGCTCCTGGTACTGACTCCCAGCATAAGTCTCACACTAGTGGAGCTCCAGATACTGATTCTTCTTGCACAAGTCTCACTATGTACTGATGGGTATGACATGTGTCTTACTTATCCTATAAACATGTACATCCTGAAGCCTACCCATCAACCTTTTATCCACCAATACATAATCTAACAAACTACTTTCATTACGTGCTATATCATACCTTGTATACTTATTTATCCTCTTTTTCATAAAATATGTATTACTTATTACCAAACCTCTTTCTACACATAGCTTAATTAATGGTTTCAACTTGTAAGTATAAAATACCCACGCACATGTACGTATTTTATTCCTACATGCTGGTATGTAGGTATAAAATATTTTGTGGAAGACATCTTTCTTTCGAGGCAATAGTTTATTTACTTTGACTCAGGCAGCTCTAGCTAGCATTAGTTGTGACCTCGGTCACAGACCAACAGAGAAAGCTAGAAAAATCTCTCGACTAAATGCATACCACTCATTAGTGCGTTATACTTATTAAAGGCGTCATGCATGCCACTCACTAGTGCGTTATACTCATTAAAGGCGTCATGCATGCCACTCACTAGTGTGTTATACTCATTAAAGGCGTCATGCATGCCACTCACTAGTGTGTTATACTCATTAAAGGCGTCATGCATGCCACTCACTAGTGCGTTATACTTAATAAAGGCGTCGTGCATGCCACTCACTAGTGTGTTATACTCAATAAAGGCGTCATGCATGCCACTCACTAGTGTGTTATACTCATTAAGGTGTTACGCATGCAACTCACTAGTGTGTTATACTCATTACGCATGTCGCTCACTAGTGTGAGCGACATGCGTAACAGCGTAAAGCTCACTCGTGGAGAGTGGGCTTTACCACGGTTAGAAAATACAGCTCAATATATTCTGTAATTTTTCCTCAATATTCTATGTACTTGCTGAAACGCTTTCAAGGGTGAAAAGTTGTACAATAATGACTTTAGTGCATTTACTGTCTTCTTTTAACAGCTATTAAGTCATTAGATGATGATATAGATGATGTGAGAATTTATATCAATAAAGAACTATCGGAAAATATCTCTTTGCTAACAATTTTATTGCGATTATTCAACTGATAATAGTGAATTTATTATGGGAACTTTTTAAAAAGCAATAAATCAATCTAACAATATTACTTGATGTTGGACGAATGTATGAGTTCGACAAGTTTGCGTGAGGTGTTTTCACCTTCTCTGGATGAGGTGTCACCTTCTTTAAGTGAGGTGTCACCTTCTGTAAGTGAGGTGTCACCTTCTGTAAGTGAGGTGTCACCTTCTCTATGTGTTTATCTTGCCTCTTCTTTCAAGTAATCTGAAGATGTATGTGCAAGCACAGGAAGAGCTAAGATTTTATTCCTATTTTCATTGTGGTATTTGTACATAATTAGCTAAGTACATAAATGAGTAACTCGCCGTGTTCATCATTGTCGCGGTCTGCAGTAGTGAAGGGCTTCCCGTTGTTATATTCCAGGTCATCACCCATGGAACTTGCGTCCCAGTAGTCTCCCACTGCCAGTCTGTACCTGCCCATCAAACTAAAATATTACTTCAGTAGAGATGGTGTACCTGTGAAATATTTTTTTGTTAATTAAGACACATGCGTAACAATGAGGTAACTGTTACCTAACTGCTGCAAATGTGTCTTACTTGTCAACCTGTGGAATAAACGAATTTGCTGCTTCAACAAAGATTATGTACCTTTGACATCTGCTAGCACACATAAGAATATTAAAATGGATAAACACTGCGGCAGGCCTACCAGCCCATACTAGGCAGGCCTTTCTCAAATTCAAACCCCTCTTACAGAAATATTTGTCTAGCCTATTCTCAAAGCTACCCAAGTCCCACTTAAGTCCATCGCTTCTGCCACTACTTGTGGCAGAATTTGATGAAATAACTTATCAGTAGCCTGGTGTCCCAGGGTATGGGAGTGGCCCTCTAGCTTCGGCTAGGCGCCCATACTTATCTGAAATCCTGCTGAATGGCAAAAGTACTATGTACATTGATGAAGAGTTGTGTGTAGGTTCAAATCCTGCTGAGGACTGAGAGGTACTGTTTAAATATATATATATATATATATATATATATATATATATATATATATATATATATATATATATATATATATATATATATATATATATAATATATGTATATATATATATATATATATATATATATATATATATATTGCAAGAAAACCACTATGAAAAATAGAAGAATTCCAAGCGTTTTCGTGACTACTCACATTATCATATAGTTCCTTGATAATGTGAGTAGTCACAAGCCTGGAATTCTTCTATTTTTCATAGTGTTTTCTTGCATATTTGATATCACCTGTTTACTGTGATCTTTTTGCATATATATATATATATATATATATATATATATATATATATATATATATATATATATATATATATATATATATATATATATATATATATATATATATATATATATATATATATATCGTTCGAATAGCTAAAACTTGCTATTTTGGCTTAAATAGCAACACTCTTCTTGCCGAATAAGGCAAGCGAAAGTTTATATATGCAATAATTTTGCAAAAATCATCCTGAACCTAACGAAAAAATATATTTCATTGTGTTTGTTTATTATTAAATTACTGTAAACTTATCTAAAATATATTTAGTTGGATTAGTGTAAATTAAATTGTGCTTGTTATAATAAGGTTTGGCAAGTTTTCTAAGATTATTTTGGTATAAAATTACATATATATATATATATATATATATATGCAAAAAGATCACAGTAAACAGGTGATATCAAAATATGCAAGACAACCACTATGAAAAAATAGAGGAATTCCAAGATAATTGATAATGTGAGTAGTCACGAAAGCGCTTGGAATTCCTCTATTTTCATAGTATTTATATATATATATATATATATATATATATATATATATATATATATATATATATATATATATATATATATATATATATATATATATATATATATATGTGTGTGTGTGTATAATAAATTATATTCAGCATTCGTACACCTGTTTAAAATGGTAAAACATATTCACAGAATAATATACCTGAAAAAGGTAGATGAAGGTGAAGAGTAATGTACACTTACAGATCTGCTTCACTGCCAACACCAAAACGTCTCCATTTACCAAACTTGCGGTTGCCTTCAAAATCTTCAGCATCAACTCTCAGAACGTACTCTGAGGTCTTGGTCATCTGGTGAAGCACATCGTTGCCTGATCAGGGGAAATTTAATATATGTTCACTTAATTTTTAAAGCAATGTACAAGAGTCTTATTTTTATGTTTCGATTAATATCAATTGAAAAAATAGATATAAAAAATGGGAAAGGTGAAAATGAATGTGATGAAAAAATATGTTTAGCTCTTTCTCTTAATAACAATAATGAAGCGTTGTAGTTGGACTCCTGGCCCGTGGTAGACAAGTTGGACTCCTGGCCCGTGGTAGACAAGTTGGACTCCTGGCCCGTGGTAGACAAGTTGGACTCCTGGCCCGTGGTAGACAAGTTGGACTCCTGGCTCGTGGTAGACAAGTCTGTTCACTCCTAATTATTCATACTCATATTTTTTACTACTTATTTTTAAAGCTCCTCATGACATGGCATTCGCTTCCAAGACGATACTTGGCAGTTTATGAAACTCATCGTCATCACTGTTACCTAACCAGTACTTTCCTATATTCATTTCCATTCCTGAATTTATCCATCCTGAATCCATTGCTTTGAATTTTTATTCTTAGACATCGTCACAGCACTGGTTATAAAACTCTTTAATTTGTACTTACCACCCACTTGTACACCTCAGTCATCCACTTGTACACCTCAGTCATCCACTTGTACACCTCAGTCATCCACTTGTACACCTCAGTCATCCACTTGTACACCTCAATCATCCACTTGTACACCTCAGTCATCCACTTGTACACCTCAGTCATCCACTTGTACACCTCAGTCACCCACTTGTACACCTCAGTCACCCACTTGTACACCTCAGTCATCCACTTGTACACCTCAATCACCCACTTGTACACCTCAGTCACATCTTCAACATTCATCATATTTTAAGTTGAGGGATCTCAAACTTCAACAGAGATTCTAGATACAGAGTATTAATTTTGTCATTCTTATCTGCAGCTTTCCAACATATTTTCGTATATTCTTTAACATGAACACCAGAACTACTATCAGGCCCTGTGGCCTGACTGGCAATGCTCTTGCTTTACACGCTGAGTGTCCGGGTTCGATTTCCGTCACGGTGGAAACGTTCGACGCGTTTCCTTACACCTGTTGTCCTGTTCAGCTAGCAAGTAGGAACCTGGGTGTTGGTCGACTTGTGTGGGACGCATCCTGGGGGACAAGATTGAGGATCCCAATGGAAATAAGACAAACAGTCCATCCATGACTCACTGACTTTCTTGGGTTATCCTGGGTGGCTAACCCTCCGGGGTTAAAAACCCGAACAAAATCGAATCTCCTATCTTAACTTTGCAACAAATTGCGTTTGTTACGCAGGTTATATCAAGACTGTTTTCAAAAATTTTGGATTTCAGTTACTTATATTTTTACGTATATTGAAGCAGTCTTATTGTCTTGATTGCAGACACTTTGGCACTGCTGTCATGACTATAAATTTCTGTCAATGTATGAAGTTTTGTTTTATTAAATTTAAACATTCCAGGGTTATATATTATCCAGAGGAGGAGGATTTTCACCTTTACAATTAAATATTAAAAGAACCTAAAAGTGAAAACGAACGAAAACACGTGAAAATCACAGCAGTGAAATGGGATGTGTTCAAAACATGATAAAGCATCTTTAATAGATGAGTGTATGCACCCATTGTTTAACTTACCTATCCAATACTCTCGATAACGATTACCAAACCCGGTCTTGTATTCGTTCCAGGGGCGAGCAAAATTCTCCTGGTCCGTCTGCGGCCCGCGAGCCAGCACGACCACCCAGCCACCTCCCTCTGTTGTCATGTCACACCACACCGGCACTGGGTCACAACAGCTGTGTAGCAACAGGTATCTGAGGACATGCTACTGGTACATGGTATATGGCACTGTCATGGTAATGTTATATGAAAACTTGTAAAACTAGCCTTTCTAAGAAGAGCTTATCCGATAATCCTGCTATTACGCTTTCTGAGAACATATATTATTCTAACTTACAGTCTTTGGGTCATGAGGATTTAACGATGGATTCGAATGAGTGATTCTTTTAGAATAATACTTGATCTTGCGGTAGCCTTGGCTTTATCGATAAGAGTCTCGTAAGTTGCCTTGCCCACGTCCTGTCTTGTCTTGCTGGTATGTAACCCACTACTGACGGTGGAGAGTGTTTGCTGGCTAGCCCCCCACCGTGTTTAAAATGCTGGAGTCAAGTCGTGACTCCTACCATACTCTAACTAGTGTGGGTATGTATAACGGGTATGTATGGCCGTATACATAGGTATACAGACGGTATACATACTACTGACATTGTTAGTGGTATCCACCTGGGGTTCTCAGTTTACTACAACAAACTGAAATGTAGTAATAACCATTTCCTAAGAGACTCTGATATTGCGTATGTTTAAAGCAAGTCCACTTTAATAATTAATAACTTTAAAGTCTATCACACTTCGTACTCATTGTCAGTAAAGTGTCCAGAGTTTCAAGAGGACTTAATTTCTCTCGTCTTTCTTCTATATAGTTGGGAAAACTTATCAAATTTATCTTTGAATTCCTTGCAACTTGAATTTTTTAGTCTCATTTATCTTTCCTCGTTTAGTTTTTAACGAAACGATAACGAAAATATACCCGGATGTGGTAGCGTCTTGGTATCTTTATTCTGTAGACGTTTGATCATCCAGTGACCTTATACCCAAATGTTGCACAAGTGCCACATTTATCAACTTGTCGGTTTTATAAACCATTTATTCACATAGTCCAATACACTAGTAACTTACCTGACAGGAAATATATTAAACACGCGGCTCGTGTTATATCCCATCCTCCTGTAACCCAAACAATCTGCCGGCCTGTAAAAAAAAATGGTTTATCTACATAAATGAACTAACCAGATCAAGAAAATTTATATAATTCTCAAAAATCAATCATGTTAAAGCGAGTATAATAATGAACAGACATGAGAATCTATGTTTTCATCTATACACAATTCATTTCGAGGTGAATTAAATTATTCTGTTTACACTTGTATGTTATTATTTTATGATATTTGATACTAAATCATTATAACTATAACCACAATTTTAAAAAAGAGATGGACCGGTAAGCCAGCGGAAGGCCTCGGTCAGATGACCAAAAGCTCCAACGGCGGGTCATAATGTGAATAAAACCCGCATCAGGAAAAATTTATCCTGTTTCCTGATGAACCTCACCTAACCTGATAGAAGATGGATTGTACTAAACACTTGCTATTACCAGAATCACGGCATATTGATACTAAAACATATAAAAACCCACACGTTGATACAACACATGAAACCCCACATGATGATACAACACATGAAATCCCACAAGTTGATACAACACATGAAACCCCACATGTTGATACAACACATGAAACCCCACATGTTGATACAACACATGAAACCCCACATGTTGATACAACACATGAAACCCCACATGTTGACATTGCAAAAAAATACAAAAAAAAAACAATAATAATAATTAAGGAGTTCATTTCAGCTACCAAAAGATGAAGATTCATGATAAAGAAATAAATGTAAATACAAATATTGAGGATAACTGAGGTAACATAAACAAAGCCTGAACAAAATGTTTTCAAAAATAGTACTGGAGTACATGGCGCCAGTGTGGAACCCTCAGCTCTTATTGACCAGTACAGGAGTACATGGTGCCAGTGTGGAACCCTCAGCTCTTATTGACCAGTACAAGAGTACATGGTGCCAGTGTGGAACCCTCAGCCCTGATTGACCAGTACAGGAGTACATGGTGCCAGTGTGGAACCCTCAGCCCTGATTGACCAGTACAGGAGTACATGGTGCCAGTGTGGAACCCTCAGTCCTGATTGACCAGTACAGGAGTACATGGTGCCAGTGTGGAACCCTCAGCCCTGAATGACCAATACAGGAGTACATGGTGCCAGTGTGGAACCCTCAGTCCTGATTGACCAGTACAGGAGTACATGGCAACCTCCCAACGGTTCGATGAGCAACTTCTGAAAATTGATTACTGTCTGGAAGGCCTTCCAGCCCCATCCCCAAACATCTTACTGCTTCATGATTTCAACCTAAGACATACAAAATAGAAGAATGTAGCAAATAATATTATTGTAGAAACAATCCCTGGAGGCAGCGCAGATGAAAATTCACACACACACATGAGCTACTAAATCTCTGCAATAGACACACCCTAAGTCAGCCGATAGTGGAGCCAACAAGACTTGAAAACACACCTGACCTTATTTTCACAGATAAAGAGGACCTGGTAAGAAACATAAACGACTAATTCCAATCACAATCTAATCGAAGTTCATACTTACATGCACATGGGTCCTGACCAGCAAAATGCATGTAGCTGTGAAGGTGTCTTCACCAAATATAACTTCAACAACAAGAACATTAACTGGGATCAGATGAATAATGTCTTAAATGAAACATGTTAGGAAAATAGCTTAAATAACATGGATCCAAACTAGTGCCTTGAAAGGCTCAACTTCCTGGCAGCTGAAGTATGTTCAAGGCATATTCCCCTTAGAAAGAAGAAGTAAACTGGAGAGAGAAAGACGCTCCCTCTACAGAAGACGACGAAGAATCACTGAGCTCTTCAAGAATGCTAGATAATCTAATACATGGAAGGAAGTGCTGACCAGGGAAGAATGGGGGAACTAAAGGCGATTAGTGAAATTGAAAGAAATTAAAAAAAAATATTTTCATATATATAAAAAAAAGGCAAAAACCCTTGCTCAGACATGATGGGTCTTACACAGATAACAACAAAGAAATGAGTGAGATACTGAAACTCAATACGACAATCCAAATGATTTTTTCATGAATGAGCCTCAAATTTCCGTCAATGTATGCCAGATTTCTGACATTACCCTTACCCCACTAGACTTTGAGAAAGCCTTGACAATATGCCCATGCACTCAGCCCCAGGCCCAGACTCGTGGAACTGTGTTCATTAAGAACTGCAAGAAACCCCTTTCGCGTGCCCTAAGTATACTACGGAGAATGAGCTTAGACTTGGGTGAAATTCCACAGACACTAAAAACAACGGATATACCCCCATTCCATAAACGCGGCAGCAAAACATTAGCCATGAAATATAGACCAATAGGTCTAATGTCCCACATCATATTTTTTTTGAAAGAGCACTAAGAAACATGATTGCAAACCGCTTGGATTCCCAAAAACTGCACAAACCAGGGCAAATTGGGTTCAGAGGGGATCGCTCATGCCCCTCGCAACTACTGGATCACTATGATAAGGTCTTGCATGCACTGGAAGACAAACGGAATGTAGATGTAATATACACATACTTTGCAAAAGCCTTTGACAAGTGTGATCATGGTGTAACAGCGCACAAAATGCATGTTAAAGGGATAACTGGCAAAGTGGACAGATGAATCTTCCACTTTTTAACCAATTGAACACAAAGAGCAGAGGTAAACAGAGTTAAATCGTAAGCTGCCTAAGTGAAAAACTCTGTTCCACAAGGCACAGTACCCGCCCCATCCTGTTCCTCATTCTCATATCAGACATAGAGATGTAATCCACAGCATCGTGTCATCCTCTGCAGACGATACTAGGATCTGCATGAGACTGTCAGTCATTGAGGACACGGTTAACCTCCAAGAAGATATAAACCAAGTTTTCCAATGGGCAACGGAAAAAAAATATGATGTTTAATAAAGACAAATTCCAACTACGTTATGGAAAACTGGAGGAGATAATAATTAGAACTGAGTATACTATAAACTAATCATACAATAGAGCGGAAAATAAATGTGAGGGGCCTGGGAGTGGTAATGTCTGAGGATCTCATCTTCAAAGATCACAACAGTGCCACGATCATAATTGCGAAGAAAATGATATGATGGATAATGAGAACGTTCAAAACAAGAGATGCCAAGCCAAGGATGATCCTTTATAAATCACTTGTTCTCTCTAGGCTGGAATATTGCTGTACATTAACATCTCCGTTCAAAGCTGGTGAAATTGCAGATCTAGAGAATGTACAGAGAACCTTTACTACACATATAAGTTCCATAAAACATCTTAACTACTAGAAACGCTTAGAAGCACTTGACTTGTACTCGCTGGAACGCAGGCGAGAGAGATATATCATAACCTTCACTTGGAAAATCCTAGAAGGAATGGTCCCTAATCTGCACACAGAAATCACCCCTACGAAAACAAAAAAATAGAAAAGTACACATAACTGTCTGGGGCTCAAGACTGTTCAACAGCCTCCCACCATGCATAAGAGGAATTACCAATAGGTCCCTGGCTACCTTCAAGAGGGAGCTAAACAGATACTTAAAGTCGGTGCCGGATCAGCCGGACTGTGGTTCGTATGTTGGATTACGTGCGGCCAGCAGTAACAGCCTGGTTGATCAGGCCTTGATCCACCGGGAGGCCTGGTCGTGGACCGGGTCGCGGGGGCGTTGATACCTGGAATACCCTCCAGATAGATGGCACCAGTGTGCAGCCCACAGCTGCACCTGATTGACCAGTACAGAAGTAAGAGTACATAGCACCAGCAAGGATTCTTAGCTAATCGACATGCCAACACTAAAAGTCTAATTGATCAAGGGAATTTACCCTCACTAGCATCTTTGGTTGGCCCTAATAACAAAGATACCATACCTCAGTTATTGTCATAATAAGGAATTGTTACAGTTAACTCAATGCAGGAGACTAGCTAAAAATAATAATTATAAAAATAAATTAATTTATTTAAATAGTATTAAGCTATACGAAGTATCTATGGTTATGGGACTCCAGTTTTATTACAGTACCATCAATAAGAGAGGGGACAAAGGAGGTTTTGTGTAATATAAAATGTCTCAGGACAATTAAAATTTATACTTAACAATAGTTGAATTTTTTTTATGTCCGCTCGAAGCCAGTCAATATTCATCGAGTCTCCACCGAAGGAGTACCACGGTGCAATACCAGAATATCCAATGAAGGAGTGCCATTGTCCAACACTATGGCACCAGGCGAAGGGGTGGAAATATTGGACCTGTTTCCTTACACCGGTTGTCTATGTTCACCCATCAGTAAAATGGGTACCTGTGTGTTAGTCGACTGGTGTGGGTCGCATCCTGGGACAAAACTGACCTAATTCGCCCGAAATGCTCTGCATAGCAAGAGGCTTTCTATATAGTAGTATGTCATTGATGTCAGCTAGGCCTGTACTCACCTAGTTGTAGTTGCAGGGGTCGATTCATAGCTCCTGGCCCCGCCTCTTCACTGGCCGCTACTAGGTCACTCTTCCCGCTCCATGAGCTTTATCATATCTCTTTTTAAAGCTATGTATGGATCCTGCCACCACTACATCACTTCCCAGACTATTCCACTTCCCGATAACTCTGTGACTAAAAAAATACTCCCTAACATCCCTGTGATTCATCTGAGTCTTCAACTTCCAACTGTGACCCCTTGTTGCTGTGTCCCATCTCTGGAACATCCTGTCTCTGTCCACCTTGTCGATTCCTCTCAGTATTTTGTATGTCGGTCTCTCCTGCCCTCCAGTGTTGTCAAGTCGATTTTTATTAACCTCTCTCCTCTTATGACACCCCTTAGCTCCGGGACCAGTCAAGCTGCAAACCTTTGCACTTTCTCTAGTTTCCTTACGTGCTTGGCTAGGTGTGGGATCCAAACTGGTGCTGCATATTCCAATATGGGCCTAACATGAACAGTGTACAGGGTCCTGAACGATTCCTAATTAAGACGTCGGAATGATGTTCTTAGGTTTGCTAGGCGCTCGTATGCTGCAGCAGTTATTTGGTTGATGTGCCCCTCAGGAGATGTGCTCGGTGTTATACTCACCCCAAGATCCTTTTCATTGAGTGAGGTTTGTAGTCTCTGGCCCCCTAGGCTGTACTCCGTCTGCGGTCTTCTTTGTCCTACCCCAATCTTCATGACTTTGCACTTGGTGGGGTTGAACTCCAGGAGCCAATTGCTGGACCAGGCTTGCAGCCTGTCCAGATCCCTTTGTAGTTCTGCCTGGTCCTCGTCCGATTGAATTCTTCTCATCAACTTCACATCATCTGCAAACAGAGACACTTCGGAGTCTATTCCTTCCGTCATGTTGTTCACAAATACCAGAAACAGCACCGGTCCTAGGACTGACCCCTGTGGAACCCCACTCGTCACTGGCGCCCACTCTGACACCTCGCCACGTACCATGACTCGCTGCTGTCTTCCTGACAGGTATTCCCTGATCCATTGTAGTGGCTTCCCTGTTATCCCTGCCTGGTCCTCCAGCTTCTGCACTAATCTCTTGTGTGGAACTGTGTCAAACGCCTTCTTACAGCCCAAGAATATGCAATCTACCCACCCTCTCTCTCTGTCTTACTGCTGTCACCCTGTCGTAGAACTCCAGTAGGTTTGTGACACAGGATTTCCCCTCCCAGAAACCGTGTTGGCCGTCGTTGATAAGATCATTCCTTTCTAGGTGCTCCACCACTCTTCTCCTGATAATCTTCTCCATGACCTTGCATACTATACATGTCAGTGACACTGGCCTGTAGTTTAGTGCTACGTTCCTGTCTCCTTTTTTAAAGATTGGAACTACATTTGCTGTCTTCCATTACTCAGGTAGTTTCCCTGTTCCGATAGACGTGTTGAAGATCGTTGTTAGGGGTACACATAGCTCCTCTGCTTCCTCTCTCAGGACCCATGGAGAGATGTTATCCGGCCCCATCGCCTTTGAGGTATCTAGCTCGCTTAGTAGCCTCTTCACTTCCTCCTCAGTTGTGTGTATTGTGTCCAGTACCTGATGGTGTACCCTACCTCTCCGCCTTTCTGGAGGCCCTTCTATCTCCTCTGTGAACACCTCTTTGAATCTCATGTTGAGCTCCTCACACACTTCATGGTCATTTCTTGTGACCTCCCCCCTTCCTTCCTCAGCCTGATCACCTGGTCCTTGACTGTTGTTCTCTTCCTGATGTGGCTGTACAACAGCTTTGGGTTAGATTTGGCTTTCGTTGCTATGTCATTCTCGTATTGTCTTTGGGGCCTCCCTTCTTACCTGTGCATATTCAGTTCTGGCTCTACGACTGCTCTCCTTATTCTCCTGGGTCCTTTGTGTGTGTGTGTGTTAGTTACCATTTTGTCCTAGGCACATGTCGATTAGACACTAGGCCTGTTGTATTGTATGTATGTGTGTGTAACGAAACACTTCGAAATGTTTCGGCACCGCCGGGAATTGAACCCGGGCCCTCCGTGCGTGAAGCAAGAGCGCTAGCCACCATGTAATCGGGGCGTGTATGTGTGTGTATACTCACCTATTTGTACTCACCTATTTGTGGTTGCAGGGGTCGAGTCATAGCTCCTGGCCCCGCCTCTTCACTGATTGCTACTAGGTCCTCTCTCTCCATGCTCCATGAGCTTTATCAAACCTCGTCTTAAAACTATGTATGGTTCCTGCCTCCACTACGTTGCTTTCTAGGCTATTCCACTTCCTGACAACTCTATGACTGAAGAAATACTTCCTAACATCCCTTTGACTCATAAGAGTCTTCAACTTCCAATTGTGACCCCTTGTTTCTGTGTCCCCTCTCTGGAACATCTTGTCTCTGTTCACCTTATCTATTCCTCGTAGTATTTTATATGTCGTTATCATGTCTCCCCTAACCCTCCTGTCCTCTAGTGTCGTCAGGCCGATTTCCCTTAATCTTTCTTCGTAGGGCAATCCCCTTAGCTCTGGGACTAGTCTTGTTGCAAACCTTTGCACTTTCTCTAATTTCTTGACGTGCTTGACCAGGTGTGGGTTCCAAACTAGTGTTGCATACTCCAGTATGGGCCTGACGTATATGGTGTACAGAGTCTTGAACGATTCCTTAGTGAGGTATTGGAACGCTATTCTTAGGTTTGCCAGCCGCCCGTATGCTGCAGCAGTTATCTGATTGATGTGTGTGCCTCAGGAGATGTGCTCGGTATTATACTCACCCCAAGATCTTTTTCCTTGAGTGAGGTTTGCAGTCTTCGGCCACCTAGACTATACTCTGTCTGCGGTCTTCTTTGCTCTTCCCCGATCTTCATGACTTTACATTTGGCAGGGATAAATTCAAGGAGCCAGTTACTGGACCAGGCTTGTAGCCTGTCCAGGTCTCTTTGTAGTCCTGCCTGATCCTCTACTGATATAATTCTTCTCATTAACTTCACATCATCTGCAAACAGGGACACTTCTGAGTCTATCCCTTCCGTTATGTCATTCACATATACCAAAAACAGTACAGATTCTAGGACTGACCCTTGTGAAACCCCACTCGTCACAGGTGCCCACTCTGACACCTCATGTCAGTGTGTGTGTGTGTGTGTGTGTGTGTGTGTGTGTGTGTGTGTGTGTGTGTGTGTGTGTGTGTGGTGTGGGGAGGGATGGAGAGAAACAGCTGGAGTGAGAGAGAGACTGAAAGAGAGAGGAAGGGGAGAGAGAGAGAGACTGTCGGGAGAGGGGGAAAGGAGAGGGAAAACAAGGGGGAGGGAAGGATGGAGGGAGGAAGAGGAGGAGGAGACGGAAGAGAAGGAGGTAGAGGAGGAGGAGGAAATGGAGGATAAGGAAGAGAAGGAAGAGGAGGACGAGGAGGAGGTAGGGGGTGGAGGAGGAAGAGGAGGAGGGAGGGGGTGGGGATGAGGGAGTGGTGGAGGATTAGGAAGAGGAGGATGAAGAGGGTGGGCGAGAATGAGGTGGAGGGAGGGGTGGAGGAGAGGAAGAAGAGGGAGGAGGAGGAGGAGGAGGAAGGGGACACACTCATTAGTGTGGGTGACCCAAAAACTATCCTACCGAGATTAACTTCCTTTCTAAATGTTGAGTGCTGTATGTATGATAGTCACTCCAGAGCAGTGTTTGTGACCCCCAGCTACCAGCGATGCAGGGTTTGTGACCCCCAGCTACCAGCGATGCAGGGTTTGTGACCCCCAGCTACCAGCGATGCAGGGTTTGTGACCCCCAGCTACCAGCGATGCAGGGTTTGTGACCCCCAGCTACCAGCGATGCAGGGTTTGTGACCCCCAGCTACCAGCGATGCAGTGTTTGTGGCCCCCAGCTACCAGCGATGCAGGGTTTGTGACCCCCAGCTACCAGCGATGCAGGGTTTGTGACCCCAGCTACCAGCGATGCAGGGTTTGTGACCCCAGCTACCAGCGATGCAGGGTTTGTGACCCCAGCTACCAGCGATGCAGGGTTGTGACCCCCAGCTACCAGCGATGCAGGGTTTGTGACCCCCAGCTACCAGCGATGCAGGGTTTGTGACCCCCAGCTACCAGCGATGCAGTGTTTGTGGCCCCCAGCTACCAGCGATGCAGGGTTTGGACCCCAGCTACCAGCGATGCAGGGTTTGTGACCCCAGCTATCAGCGATGCAGGGTTTGTGACCCCAGCTACCAGCGATGCAGGGTTTGTGACCCCAGCTTCCAGCAATGCAGTGTTTGTGACCCCCAACTACCAGCGATGCAGGGTTTGTGACCCCCAGCTACCAGCGATGCAGGGTTTGTGACCCCAGCTACCAGTGATGCAGGGTTTGTGACCCCCAGCTACCAGCGATGCAGGGTTTGTGACCCCAGCTACCAGCGATGCAGTGTTTGTGGCCCCCAGCTACCAGCGATGCAGGGTTTAGGACCCCAGCTTCCAGCAATGCAGTGTTTGTGACCCCAACTACCAGCGATGCAGGGTTTGTGACCCCAGCTACCAGCGGATGCAGTGTTTGTGGCCCCCAGCTACCAGCGATGCAGGGTTTGTGACCCCCAGCTTCCAGCAATGCAGTGTTTGTGACCCCAACTACCAGCGATGCAGGGTTTGTGACCCCAGCTACCAGCGATGCAGGGTTTGTGACCCCAGCTACCAGCGATGCAGGGTTTGTGACCCCAGCTACCAGCGATGCAGGGTTTGTGACCTCCAGCTACCAGCAATGCAGGGTTTGTGACCCCCAGCTACCAGCGATGCAGGGTTTGTGACCCCCAGCTACCAGCGATGCAGGGTTTGTGACCCCCAGCTACCAGCGATGCAGGGTTTGTGACCCCAAGCTATTAGCGATGCAGGGTTTGTGACCCCCAGCTACCAGCGATGCAGGTTTTGTGACCCCCAGCTACCAGCGATGCAGGGTTTCTGACCCCCAGCTACCAGCGATGCAGGGCCGAACTCTGATAACATTAGAACATAAGAACATAAGAAAAAGAGAAACACTGCAGCAGGCCTACTGACCTATGCGAGGCAGGTCCATCACTCCCCGGCTTAGACCTGACTACCTGGAGTTAACCCTCTCCAGGTAAACTCCAGGTAGTCAGATCACTTCCACTTAAGAAAGGAGCACGCCATCAGACCTATTAGCACACGCTAGTCAGGTCCAACTCACACTCACCCACACCCACTCATGTATTTATCTAACCTATTTTTAAAACTACACAACGTCTTAGCATCTATGACGGTACTCGGGAGTTTGTTCCACTCATCCACAACTCTATTACCAAACCAGTGCTTTCCTATATCCTTCCTGAATCTGAACTTTTCCAACTTGAAACCATTGCTGCGAGTCCTGTCTTGGCTGGATATTTTCAGCACGCTATTTACATCCCCTTTGCTTATTCCTGTTTTCCATTTATGCACCTCACTCATATCCCCCTAATTCTACGCCTTCTAGAGAGTCCAGATTCAGGGCCCTCAGTCTATCCTCATAGGGAAAATTTCTGATACGTGATCAGTCAACCACAACATAGGTATTTGTATAGCTTGCACATGTACTTGGAGTAAATATAGATATTATATATATATATATATATATATATATATATATATATATATATATATATATATATATATATATATATATATATATATATATATATATATATATATATATGGAATATTCATATGGCTTCAGGAAGAAATCCAAATATTCTTCCTTGAAGCCTTTTATCCACCTCTCCGAGGCTATGGGTCCCACAATTTGCACCAGAGGTGGACCCCATCCACCTCTGGTTATGTTATTTTTTATTAACACTTCGGCCGATTCCCACCAAGGCAGGGTGGCCTGAAAAGAAAAACTTTCATCATCATTCACTCCATCACTGTCTTGGCAGAGGGGTGCTTTTCACTACAGTTATAAAACTGCAACATTAACACCCCTCCTTCAGAGTGCAGACACTGTACTTCCCATATATATATATATATATATATATATATATATATATATATATATATATATATATATATATATGATGCAAGGAGGGAAGAGTATATGGAGAGAAAATTGAGGTTAAGACAGTGGTCAAGCAATGTAGGTCACTGTCTTGAACACTATGTGCTTAATTGTGCACTTATTGAGGAATATAGAGATAGACAATATAATAACCTATGTGACATGTCAAGATATCTTATTCATGAAATAAGATACCATTTGTACTAAGCAAATTTCCTAAATTTGCTTGTAACAGATAATTGAAATGTAGATATAAACCCAAATGTACAATTGTTAACCCCTTTGGGGCCTAGTGCCTAGGCCTTTTGTGTATCCATATGCTCTTGCGCTACCGTCCACAGGATGGATATGGGGTGCACAATAAACTAGCCACTTCGGTGGCAAAATCTAAAATCTAATCAAGCAATGTAAAAAGAGAGCAAATGAGAGAGTGGGTCAAATGTTATCAACAAATTTTGTTGAAAATAAGAGAAAGTTTTGTAGTGAGATTAATAAGTTGAGAAAGCCTAGGGAACAAATGGATTTGATAGTTAAAAATAGGAGAAGAGAGTTATTAAATGGAGAGTTGGAGGTATCGGGAAGATGGAGGGAATATTTTGAGGAATTGTTAAATGATGATGAAAATAGGGAAGCTGTGATTTCGTGTAAAGGGCAAGGAGGAATAACATCTTGTAGGAGTGTGGAAGAGCCAGTTGTGAGTGTGGGGAAAGTTCGTGAGGCAGTGGAATGAAAGGGGATAAGGCAGCTGGGATTGATGGGATAAAGATAGAAATGTTAAGAGCAGGTGGGGATATAGTTTTGGAGTGGTTGGTGTTATTATTTAATAAATATATGGAAGAGGGTAAGGTGCCTAGGGACTGGCAGAGAGCATGCATAATTCCTTTGTATAAAGGCAAAGGGGACAAAAGAGAGTGCAAAACTTATAGGGTAATAAGTCTGTTGAGTATACCTGGTAAAGTTTATGGTAGAGTTAGTAAGTAAGTAAGTAAGTAAGTTTGTTCAGGTATACACAAATACATTTACATAGATTATCATACATAGCAGCATATGTGTAGAGAACCCAGGATAACCCAAAAAAGTCAGAGTGACTTATTTCCATTGGGGTCCTTAGGAAGTTATTATTGAAAGAATTAAGAGTAAGACGGGGAGTAAGATAGCAGATGAACAAGGAGGCTTTAGGAAAGGTAGGAGGTGTGTAGACCAAGTGTTTACAGTGAAACATATAGGTGAACAATATTTAAATAAGGGTAAAGAGGTTTTTGTGGCATTTAAGGATTTGGAAAAGGCGTATGACAGGGTGGATAGGGAGGCAATGTGGCAGATGTTGCAAGTGTATGGAATAGGAGGTAGGTTACTGAAAGCAGTGAAGAGTTTTTACGAGGATAGTGAGGCTCAGGTTAGAGTGTGTAGGAGGGAAGGGGACTATTTCCCAGTAAAAGTAGGCCTTAGACAAGGATGTGTGATGTCACCGTGGTTGTTCAATATATTTATAGATGGGGTTGTAAGAGAAGTGAATGCGAGGGTCTTGGCAAGAGGTGTGGGGTTAAAAGACAAAGAATCAAATACAAATTGGGAGTTGTCACAGTTGCTTTTAGCTGATGACACTGTGCTTTTGGGAGATTCTGAAGAGAAGTTGCAGAGGTTGGTGGATGAGTTTGGTAGGGTATGTAAAAGAAGGAAATTAAAAGTGAATATAGGAAAGAGTAAGGTGATGAGGATAACAAAAAAATTAGGTGACTAAAGATTGGATATCAGATTGGAGGGAGAGAGTATGGAGTAGGTGAATGTATTCAGATATTTGGCAGTGGACATGTCAGCAGATGGGTCTATGAAAGATGAGGTGAATCATAGAATTGAAGAGGGGAAAAGGGTGAGTGGTGCACTTCAGAGTCTGTGGAGACAAAGAACTTTGTCCATGGAAGTAAAGAGTGGAATGTATGGAGAGTATAGTTATACCAACGCTTTCTTATGGGTGTGAGGCATGGATTGTGAATGTTGCAACAAGGAGAAGGCTGGAGGCAGTGGAGATGTCATGTCTGAGGTCAATGTGTGGTGTGAATATAATGCAGAGAATTCGTAGTTTGGAAATGAGGAGGAGGTGTGGGATTACCAAAACTATTATCCAGAGAGCTGAGGAGGGGTTATTGAGATGGTTTGGACATGTAGAGAGGATGGAACAAAGTAGAATGACTTCGAGAGTGCATAAATCTGTAGAGGAGGAAAAACGGGGTAGGGGTCGGCCTAGGAAAGGTTGGAGGGAGGGGGTAAAGGAGGTTTTGTGTATGAGGCGCTTGGACTTCCAGCAAGCATGCGTGAACGTATTTGATAGGAGTGAATGGAGACAAATTGTTTTTAGGACTTAACGTGCTGTTGGAGTGTGAGCAAGGTAACATTTAGGAAGGGATTCAAGGAAACAGGCAGGCCGGACTTGAGTCCTGGAGATGGGAAGTACAGTGCCGGCACTCTGAAGGAGGGGTGTTAATGTTGCAGATTTATAACTGTAGTGTAAGCACGCCTCAGGCAAGACAGTGATGGAGTGAATGATGATGAAAGTTTTTCTTTTTCGGGCCACCCAGTAAAAATCGTTTTACATGTTGATCAAGAGTTAACACACAATAACAGTGTTACCTGTCTCTGTAGCAAGTGTCGTTTCCTGTTAGCTGTTGAGGAAGAAGATGAGGCTGGTGCTGGAGACCTTGAGAGGCTCCCGTCCTCCTGCTGCTCATATATTCTATCACTTCACCCACCTCTTCTTGCACTATCCCTGTTAACACAGTGCTAATCTGTATTACTCAAAACAACTTCAAGAAGTAGTGCTCACAACATATGTATACGTTGAAATAACAATTATTATTATTATTATTATTATTATTATGAATATTATTATTATTATTATTATTATTAATATTATTATTATTATTATTATTACTATTATTATTATTATTATTATTATTATTATTATTATTATTATTATTATTATTATTATTATTATTATTATTATTATTATTATTATTATTATTATTAGTAGTAGTAGTAGTAGTAGTAGTAGTAGTAGTAGTAGTAGTATCATTATTATCATCATCAATATTATGTGAAAGGAGAAAACCGAGGGTAATGTGTCCGTGTACAATTGTAATACCCTAACGCTTATATATGAATGGGAAGCCATGTTTTTCAATATTTCCTGCGGTAAAAGCATCAAGGCTACATGGAGTGAATATTAAGCAGAGAAGAAATATAAAAAAAAAAAGAGGGAGTGTTGATATCTTAGCGGACGAAGTCTGTGTTCATAACATCACTCGCTGATATCAGTCGTGATTCTAATGTACATGTGAATTATCAGGTAATCGATGTGGCTGAAAACCTGATACGCAAGCAGACTGAAAGGCTAATAGCACTCTGGGCAACAAATATTACTTTCGAAAAAAATAATGGAAAAGAGTAATATCTGAAAGATCTCTAATCATAAATTATCTCTTACAGCATATTGGAAATCAACATGTGTTGAAGAGGCAATTTAATATATTTATTATACATAAGAACATAAGAAAGAAGGAACACTGCAGCAGGCCTACTGGCCCATGCGAGGCAGGTCCAAGTCTCCAACCGGCTTAAGCCAATGCCCCGACCCAGCCAGGTCAGGTTACATTCACTTAAGGAAGGAGCACGGCATCTGACCTAATAGCACAAGCTAGTCAGGTCCAACTCACACCCACCCACACCCACTCATGTATTTATCTAACCTATTTTTAAAACTACACAACGTCCCAGCCCCTATGACGGTACTCGGGTGTTTGTTCCACTCATCCACAACTCTATTACCAAACCAGTGCTTTCCTATATCCTTCCTGAATCTGAACTTTTCCAACTTTAAGCCATTGCTGCGAGTCCTGTCTTGGCTGGATATTTTCAGCACGCTATTTACATCCCCTTTGTTTATTCCTGTTTTCCATTTATACACCTCAATCATATCCCCCCTAATTCTACGCCTTTCTAGAGAGTGCAGATTCAAGTCCCTCAGTCTATCCTCATAGGGAAGATTTCTGATACATAGGATCAACTTCGTCATTCTCCTCTGTACGTTTTCCAGTGCATTTATATCCATTCTGTAATACGGTGACCAGAACTGTGCAGCATAATCTTGTAGACAGCCTGACTGTCTGCATAGACAGCCCATGCTGTCTGCCAGCTGAGTTCATATTTCGTGCCATGCTAGTTCCCATAGTTTCCGCCAGAGGGCAAGCCTGTAGGCATACCCATGTGAGTCTGCCTCACCCCTGCCTCTCCCTCACTTGGCGCCCAGACAACACTCAGACAAATGGCCTAACTCGTCTCTAACTCGCAAGGTGCATGGCCCTGGGCCATGGCCACTAACGCGTAGCCTGTGTACTCCCACCTTTATACAAATAAAGTAAGAAGCCTCCGAACCCTTATCATTTGCATTCCCGCTACCAAGAACGCGCCAAACAACACTTCGTTATAATCTAAATGAGGCCTAACCAAAGATATATAGAGTTGAAGAACAACCTGAGGACTTCTATTATTTATACACTCCATACACATCCTGTGGGTGGTAGTTAAAAGGTTACAGATGCACATAGTGGGTTCAGGGTCTGTACCTCAACATTACAGAGGCACATAATGGGTCCAGGGACTATACCTTAACATTACAGAAGCACATAAGGGGCCCAGGGACTGTACCTCAACATTACAAAAGCACATAATGGGTCCAGGGACTGTACCTTAACATTACAGAGGCACATAATGGGTCCAGGGACTGTGCCTCAACATTACAGAGGCACATAATGGGTCCAGGGTCTATACCTCAACATTACAGAAGCACATAATGGGTCCAGGGACTGTACCTCAACATTACAGAGGCACATAATGGGTCAAGGGACTGTACCTCTACATTACAGAGGCACATAATTGGTCCAGGGACTGTACCTCAACATTACAATGGCACAAAATGGGTCCACAGACTGTACCTCAATATTACAGTGGCTCAAAATGAGTCCAGAGACTGTACATCAACAATACAGAGGCATATAATGGGTCCAGGGACCATACCTCAACATTACAGAGAAACATACTGTCCAAGGACTGTTCCTTATTAACATTACTGAGGCACATAATGGGTCCAGGAAGCAGAGGCACATAATGGCTCCAGGGACTGTTCCTCAACATTACAGACACATAATGGGCCCAGGGACTGTACCTTAACATTACAGAGGCACATAATGGGTTCAGGGACTGTGCCTCAACATTACAAAGGCACATAATGGGTTCAGGGTCTATACCTCAACATTACAGAAGCACATAATGGGTCCAGGGACTGTACCTCAACATTACAGAGGCACATAATGGGCCCAGGGACTGTACCTCATCATTACAGACACATAATAGACCCAGGGACTGTACCTCAATATTACAGGCACATAATGGGCCCAGGGACTGTACCTCAACATTACAGAGGCACATAATGGGTCAAGGGACTGTACCTCTACATTACAGAGACACATAATGGGTCCAGGTACTGTGACTCAACATTACAGAGGCACATAATGGGTCAAGGGACTGTACTTCAACATTACAGAGGCACATAATGGGTCAAGGGACTGTACCTCTACATTACAGAGGCACATAATTGGTCCAGGGACTGTGACTCAACATTACAGAGGCACATAATGGGTCAAGGGACTGTACTTCAACATTACAGAGGCATATAATGGGTCAAGGTACTGTACCTTAACATTACAGAGGCACATAATGGGTCCAGGGACTGTGCCTCAACATTACAGAGGCACATAATGGGTCCAGGGTCTATACCTCAACATTACAGAAGCACATAATGTTTCCAGGGACTGTACCTCAACATTACAGAGGCACATAATGGGCCCAGGGACTGTACGTCAACATTACAGACACATAATAGACCCAGGGACTGTACCTCAACATTACAGACACATAATAGACCCAGGGACTGTACCTCAACATTACAGGCACATAATGGGCCCAGGGACTGTACCTCAACATTACAGACACATAATGGGCCCAGGGATTGTACCTTAACATTACAGAGGCACATAATGGGTCCAGAGACTATACCTCAACATTACAGAGGCACATAATGGGTCCAGGGACTGTACCTCTACATTACAAAGGCATATAATGGCTCCAGGGACTGTACCTCAACATTAGAGACACATAATGGGCCCAGGGACTGTACCTCAACATTACAGACACATAATGGGCCCAGGGACTGTACCTTAACATTACAGAGGCACATAATGAGTCCAGGGACTGTGCCTCAACATTACAGAGGCACATAATAGGTCCAGGGACTATACCTCAACATTACAGAAGCCCATAATGGATTGAGGGACTGTACCTCAACATTACAAAGGCACATAATGGCTCCAGGAACAGTACCTCAACATTACAGAGGTACATAATGGCTCCAGGGACTGTGCCTCAACATTATAGAGGCACATAATGGGTCCAGGGACTGTGACTCAACATTACAAAGGCACATAATGAGTCAAGGGACTGTACTTCAACATTACAGAGGCACATAATTTGTCAAGGGACTGTACCTCTACATTACAGAGGCACATAATTGGTCCAGGGACTGTGACTCAACATTACAGAGGCACATAATGGGTCAAGGGACTGTACTTCAACATTACAGAGGCACATAATGGGTCAAGGGACTGTACCTCTACATTACAGAGGCACATAATTGGTCCAGGGACTGTGACTCAACATTACAGAGGCACATAATGGGTCATGGGACTGTACTTCAACATTACAGAGGCACATAATTGGTCCAGGGACTGTGACTCAACATTACAGAGGAACATAATGGGTCAATGTACTGGGGCGCAAAGTTTTGATAGCTAAATAAGTTACAGTGGTAATGAACTATGTACTTGTTCATATTTGGTTTAAATCGTAGTGAGTTATTTATTCAGACTTGAATTCGGTCATAAAAATATTGTCATATTTTAGTAAGGTATGTAAAAAAAGAATTAAGGGGTTATGCATTATTTACATGCAGTGAGCAAAGTCAGGATGTTTTTTTTCAGAATGGTTGGTAATATATTACTGTGCTAATAGAATACTTTAACATTTCTTGAACATTTCTAGTGAGTTGAATCTGAATTAATTTGATCGCATTCCAGGACTGTTTGATTTCATTTGGTTATCATTGGTTAGTTAAACCTATAATATATTTCAACTTACAAAGATTGGTGGACGAATTTGGTAGGGTGTGTAAAAGAAGGAAATTAAAAGTGAACCTAAGAAAGAGCAAGATATTGAAGGTGACAAAAGTTAGGTAATGAAAGATTGGATATCAGTTTGGGGAGAGGGAGTGTGGAGGTAGTTAATGTTTTCAGATATTTGGGAGCAGACTTGTCAGCAGATGGGTCTATGAACATGACTCAAGAAATCGTAATGACACGAATGCAAAGAAACCACTTTACGGGCGGGGATTGAATTCACGGTGAGATAGTCGTAAAATTCCAGACCGACGCATTAGCCAATCCCCGCCCGTACCATTGTTTGTGGTTCTATGAGAGACGAGGTGAACCATAGAACTGACGAGGGAAAGAAGGTGAGTGGTGCATTGATACATCCTGGGGACAACGTTATCCATGCATCAAAAAAGGAAATGTATGAGAATATAATGGTCCCAACGCTCTTGTATGGGTATGAAGCATAAGTGTTGAATGTTGTAACAAGGAGAAGGCTGGAGGCATCGGAGATGTCGTGTTTGAGAGCAATGTGTGGAGTGAATATTATGCAGAGAATTCGTAACTTAGAGATTAGAAAGAGGTGAAGGGTTACTATAAGTATTATCCAGAGAGATGATGAGGGGTTGTTGAGGTGGTTCGGACACAAAATAGGATGACCAGGAGGGCGTACAAATCAGCAGTGGAGGGAAGGCTGCATAGGGGTCGTCCTAGGAAAGGTTGATGTTTTTGTTTCATTTATTGATGTTTTTATATTCACTGAAAAGTTTTAATTATTTTTGAGATGGGTAATATCCCAATTTACCATTATTATTAAAGATATTTGGATATTAGATTCCACTAGTTTGTAGTGTTGGAGGGTTTAATAAAACATAAAAAAGGTTGTAGCAAATAAGGGCAAATGAAGTAATATTATGAAGGAAGAAATAATGCACCTGAACTACGACTTACTGATAACATAAATGTCTGGCAAATAAAACCAATAGAAGGATAAGGAAGGATGGGGAAGAATAAAGAAGAATAAGGAAGAATAAGGAAGAATAAAGAAGAATAAGGAAGAATAAGAAAAAATAAGGAAGAATAAAGAAGAATAAGGAAGAAAAAAGAAGAATAAGGAAGAATAGGCTGCAAAACTGAAGAAGAAAAAGAAAGGGGTGAAAACATTACCCATTGACAGTTTGTGTAACAGTGAATATTTTTAATGACAGAATATTTGTGTAAAGAGGAAAGAACAAAAATCACTGGGAATATACATTACCTTTAACAGAATCTTGAAATAAAGTTCGATCTTGAAGTAAGATGTCTGCAAGTTCTGTGCCACAGATGTAAACATTAGATAAGCTGTTAGGTAAGAGGCCACAAGTGCAACTAATGTGTCATTTTACTGTGGCAACGTTATGTTATTCATCTACCTAACATATTTTCGATAATTCTGTCTTTATTACATTTATTAAGCTTCTCATCGAATCTTTTACATAATTATGAGCTTTCAGATCAAGAATAAAATAAATATTTTCGGAGTTTTTAACAGACTAGTCTTAATACAAGTAACAAAATATATTCTTCTTGTAACAAATAAAGAAATAGTGTGAATATGACAACAACAACAGTCTCCCAGCTCAACTCTTAGTTGTATATATAACAACAACACTTTCCCACCTTAAAGACAAAATAAATACTTGAAACTCACCAGCGGTAATGTTGGACTGCAGCTCCTCCAACGATTGTCTTATAACTGAAATAAAAGAAAAATATATGTATTTGGAGTTATTAATTCGGTAGATTACTTAGATTCGTTAATATACATACATCTGTTTCCTACTTTTGAATTACCCATAGTTCACTAGTTGTTACTCTCCACTAGTTGTTATTGTCCACTATGTTGTTACTGTCCACTAGTTGTTACTGTCCACTAGTTGTTACTGTCCACTAATTGTTACTGTTCACTAATTGTTACTGTCCACTAGTTGTTACTGTCCACTAATTGTTACTGTTCACTAGTTGTTACTGTTCACTAGTTGTTACTGTCCACTAGTTGTTACTGTCCACTAGTTGTTACTGTCCACTAGATGTTACTGTCCACTAATTGTTACTGTTCACTAGTTGTTACTGTCCACTAGTTGTTACTGTTCACTAGTTGTTACTGTCCACTAGTTGTTACTGTCCACTAGTTGTTACTGTCCACTAGTTGTTACTGTTCACTAATTGTTACTGTCCACTAGTTGTTACTGTCCACTAATTGTTACTGTTCACTAGTTGTTACTGTCCAATAGTTGTTACTGTTCACTAGTTGTTACTGTCCACTAGTTGTTACTGTCCACTATGTTGTTACTGTCCACTAGTTGTTACTGTCCACTAGTTGTTACTGTCCACTAATTGTTACTGTCCACTAGTTGTTACTGTTCACTAGTTGTTACTGTTCACTAGTTGTTACTGTCCACTAGTTGTTACTGTCCACTAGTTGTTACTGTCCACTAGTTGTTACTGTCTTTTAGTTGTTACTGTCCACTAGTTGCTACTGTCCACTAGTTGTTATTGTCCACT